>KV751344.1:92554-141113 GCA_001698575.1 Mola mola
TTATTAAACTAATTATTTAGGAGATCATACATTTAGTGACACTCTGATGTGTCTCCTGCTGCTAGTTTGCGTGTACACCAGCCTGTCAACCAAATCAATTAGTTTGGAGATGACTTTCTTTCACTTATTGGCTTATTGGCTTTTATCTTCCCATAAATGTCAAGCTTATCTTTGAAAAGTAAAGTACAAGTGGAGCACTGAATATTTCATTTGATACCTTGTCACATGCCTCTGAGTAATGTAACTAAAACTGTGGCTGAAAACTGACCCTTTAGTCAAAGAAATAGCTTACTACTTAGGCCATCCATACATGTATAGCAAATATCAAATAGCAAATAATTTTTTTTGCATATCTAGTGTCTTTGTCTGTCACAATTTCTGATATATAATTTGCCTTTAAGCTAAAAAATCAATGACTACCTTGTACAGTCAAACACTGCAATAACAGGACATATAGAGGTGATACAGTAACCATTATTCTTACAGTGGGGAAAACGCAAAGTTGATGAACCCTTTTAACTGCAATGCAGGAAACATCTCTATCTACCCAACATCTCTCAACTTATCCCTTCGTGCTGTTCTGCTCTCACTGACATTCATCGGCCATCCACGGTAACAAAATTTATGATCCTCTGTCATTGCCTTATGGCCTGCTGCCAATTTAATTATCATAGAAGCTAACTATTAACAGTTGCCCACCACTGTCAAGTCACGCATCAAATCTGTGGTCATGGTGTATTATATGAGGTCCTTTAAGGCAGTGGCTGAAATTCAAGGAACTGCTCCAGGCCAGCTGTAACAGTTCACTGTTTAATGTAAAAAGAAGTAGGTCATTTAGATTGGATTAATTGTTTACCCATCATTAATGTTGCTTAATGGTTGGAATGAGCAGACACTGAGTACCTGGAAAGAACAGAGTAGTCAGACAACCGGAAAAGTTGATGATGTTACTATAAGGAGATGATCATTACATTTATATCAACATGGTGTCAAAGTGCACTTTCTTTCTTACTTTAATTATATTGAAAATGTGTCTGTGTAATTAATCGCTTTCATTTTTGTCTGGGCACCTATTTACCCCACAGATATAAACATGTGTCTTATCTCAGTCTGCAAATATAATGCTGTGTTCAGACTCCAGCTAAAGGTAAACAAAGTACAAAACATGGACAGAAAGTTTGAGGACGCTGAAGTATATAAACACCCTCTCCTTGAGCTGCTGAATGTCTTATTCCAGCACCATTAATCAGCTGCTTTTCCCAGCCCCCACTCTCCTGGTGAGCTTTGGATTCTGGCTGCTGGGTTTTGCTCCCGTTCAGCAGTAAGAGCATTTGTGAGGTCAGGAACTGATGTTGGGGGGACAAGGTAATCATCATACATCTCAAAGATGTATGCTGGGGTTGAGGTCAGGGCTCTATGAAGTCCAGTCAAGTTCATGTACACTAAACTGTAGTGGATGCACTGTGTTTTTGTGGAGCTGTTTCTGTACACAGGGGACAATGTTGAAACTGGAGCAAGCACAAACTGTTGCCACAAAGTTGGAATTACACGGATGTCCAAAATAACTATAACAACTGAATCAAGTGTGCTTTCACATCTAAACTCTTTAGTCCTATTTGTCACAGGCTTTTCCTCTTGGAATGAATGAGTATTACTTACTGTACCTATTTGCTCACATATACTGCATAACTGAATATGTGGGAAAACTCTTTGGGGGGGCTTGTCAGGGTGTGTGCTCCCAGGGAGACACACAACTGCTAAAGGTAAGACCTACTTCACACTACACAACTGTAAGTCCCCTGGGGATCTAGAACATTTTTGATGTGTGTTGAAACTTAGGGTTATAACCGTGATAGTCAGGTGAGTGGAGCCAAGACACAATGATCTCATGCAGGTACGTCCTCTTGACCACTGGGATTTGGTGTGGCGGGCCCATTGAATTTAAAGCAAAGCAGTGAATTATTGGACTCCCCTTCTTTAAACCCATATTCAGAAGAGGTTAGAGCCTGTGTGAGATGAAATGTAAGGTTATTTTTCTGTAACCCTTGTTCTATAAGCATTGCAGAACTTTGTACCATTGGACCCTGCTGCTGCTGCACTGTTCATTGAAGAGGTGGCAGATGGTGTCATGGCCTTATATGGCAAATGGTAAATCTCCTGTGTTTATATAGCGCTTTTCTAGTCATTGCTGACCACCCAAAGTGATTTTAGACTACAGGTTTTGCATTCACCCATTCACACACACTCATACACTAATGGCGTAGCTTCAGGAGCAATTTAAGGTTCACTGTCTTGCTCACACTTCAACATGTTTACTGCAGGGTCAACGAACGAACCAGGAACCAGGAACCTCTTGATCACTGGGTGACAGCTCTTCTACCTGAGCCACAGCCGCTCATATGATAGGGGTTTTCCCATATTTAGGTAGGTTTGTCCTGATATTATGTAGTTGTTAAGTGAGTAAATAAGTGGTCAAGGTTGGAGAAGAGTAATAGCCATAGAACCCAATATAGGGTGCAGTTTGGTTAAATTTGTTAAGACTCAACTGACAATTGTCATCGTTGTAAAAACAAAAAGAAAGAATCCTGTAGGTATGAGCTTTTAGACAGTGATTAAATATATAAGGTGGAGAGGATATGCATTTGCTTCCCCTTTGTAACTTTGGTTACGAGCGGTCGGTCATAAGATATCTAACCCAAAAGCATTGCCATACTTTACTGTTGCAGCAGTGTCACCTCTGCTGGCCATTTGAAAGATTTAAGATAATTTCATGTTGGCTTCTCTTTTCAAAGGCTAAGCCCACCATTTTTAAACGTTCTATTGATAAAATGGAGATGTGTTGTGCTTAGCATATGTTTGTTCACCAAGCGTTTAATACTATAATTCAGTCACTGACATTTGATTCCTATGTCTTATACCATGCAGGGTTGCGGGAGCCTATCCCAGCATCATTGGGCAAAGGCAGGATACACCCTAGACAAGTCTCCAGTTCACCACAGGGCTGACATACTGCAACAAACAACCGCACACTCTCATGGGCAATTTAGAATAACCAAGTCACCTAACCCCTTGCATGTCTTTGGACTGTGGGAGGAAACCGAAGAACCTGGAGCACCTGGATGGAACCCAGGCAAGCACAAGGAGAACACGCAAACACATAAATGCAAAGAAGGGCATCAAAACGCAGCCCAAAATTCTGGTGGAAATCGAATCCAGGACCTTTTTACTGTGAGGCAACAGTGCTAACCACTTCACTACAGTAATGCCCCATATAACCCATGTTTAAAAATGATTTGTTTGTTAAGTGAGTGTAAACATGACACCAACTGCAGTTAAAGCCTGCATCTTGTCATCTCTTCACTTTGTTCTGAACAGAGGTTTGCAAACTATAAATGAAGCAGAGGGAGCGGAACAAAGGCTGCGAGGGACAGACACGTGGAAAAAAATTCTGCTTCAGGCGGGGAGAGTCTGGATTTCAAAATAAAAAACAAAACACTGAATCACTGACATCATTATCTCTTACTTTCATAAAGAATAAATATGGTTCAGACGCTCACAACATGCCTCGAAGTCTTTAAGTCTCAGTTTTTAATGTTTTCCTCAGCTTTATTATAATAGTCTGTACATCCTGGCCATTGCAAACAGAAACTGCACACATTAAATCTCAAAGTCAGCTTGCTAAAATGGTTAGGCTATAAAAAAACAGGCTCAATCCTATAAATACATTTACTAATTTACAACATATATACATTTCCTGTGTACCTCCTTCAAGGGATTATGGTCTGGAATAGTAAATGTGGGGAGTTACATTGTGTAATGAAGCCCTAAAGAGTCAGATATTAAATACATAATACGCTCCAGATAGATCAGTGAAGATTTGCCTGCAGAGTATGTTAATTCTAGGCACTTTTACACCTGAAAGTCTGGGATGAAAGTCCAAACCAAGATTCAGATATTTCTAACATTCTGTATGTTTGGTTTGGTGTCACACTGCAATTTAGGGAGTGCAACAAGGACCTGTGTATATCATGCCTACACCACACCTATGGAGGCTGCATCGCCTTATACGTGACTTAGATTGGTTTCTAAACAGATGTATCTCTGATGTCATCATGTTGTATCTTGGCGAACTGCTGTCATAGCTTCTTCTTACATGTAGCCCTGTGCTATATTTCCTTTAATTTTCTACATGTTAAAATATGTTGATAAATGCCTTTCGTCTGGACAAGGTGGATGCACTGAAAAGGCCGACGCCAGCGCAAACCTGATGACACGAAGACCGCGTCTCCCCGCTCGCTTCCACACACACACACACACACACAGAACTCTCTCTTCCACAAGGTTAAAGGGTTGCTATTTTTTGTTTGCTCATGCGAGTGAAGTTTCAGTTTATGGTCTCAACAAACCTAATCACCGAAAGGGACTGCAACGTGGGGGTAATTGAGTTTAATGCTGGCATAGGACATTTACTGTACATTGCATTTTGATATCTGAAGTGTTTGAATTGAATGCATATTCAATGGTTATTTGTGTTTGAACTGCATTGAACTGCATTGCTAAGTGATTTATGTATTAGGTACTTGATTTCATTAGATTTCATTGAGTGACACAAGGAATTCATTTATCTTTAAAGGGTAATACCAAGAAACATTTTATTTTAAATATTTTGTTTGATTGTAAGTTAATTTCATACTTTACACAGTAAATATTTTCTACTTTTTATAAAAAAGGGAATATTTGTGATTTCATTGCAGTTACTATAAGAGTAATTAATGTTTTTTGAGGATTACTAAAATTAGCTTAAAATAAGGGCTAAACCACTACATTACAAAACTTAACATAAAATCATATAGATTACCACATAGATTGTGTGGTCAGTTAAAAGAACTTAGGGAGCATCCCAGTTAACAATTTAGTTACTGTAATTACATTGTCATGCCCATAGCCACGGCATGGGGGCGCTACATACATCTCAGCATCCTTTTTCAAATTCAGGTTCAAAGTGATCCTCAGACCTCCTCCTTCCCCTTGTGTGTTACTGTGGCTCATTTTTGTTTCTCTTCTGCTTCTTCTTTTCTTCTGTGTTTTAATGCTGTCTCAAACGACTGTCATTGGTCGGTATGTCCAAATTATCCAACCACTGAACCAAACCATGGTTCAGTTTGATTCAGACGAAGGCCCCATTTATACGACAACGTTCTGTTTCGTTTTCAGTCGCTATGTTCAAATAGTTGACCGTGCGGACGGCAATGTTTTGAAAACGATCTCCGTGCACAAGAGACCGCAGGAAACACCAGAAACGCTGTAGTAAACACATCAGGCCAGTAGTTGGCGTTGTGACGCACATGCGTAGAGACACTTTTCTCGGCACAATAACAAAAAAAAACGTGGGTACTATAGCGAGTGAAAACAATTGACTGCAAACTTATTGTGCAAGTCCGTTTTCAAAATGTTGCATTTTTTCCGTCTACATGGAAACGGAGACAGGGGCGTTTTCAAACCTTTATACTCTGGGCCCTTTTCTGTATTGTTCCGTTTTCAAGCACCGCAAACGCCGTTCTCGTGTAGATAGACAGCCAAAACACAACTAAAGTTTTGCATTTTCCCCTGAGGAACATTGCCTTGTAAGACTATGTCTTTAGTTTTGTTTTGTTGGTCCAGACCATGGTGCGTTTCACCTTTCACAGTCTAGGCCAGTGTGAAAGCATCCTGTGTTTAGTACCAAACCGTGATTAATAGGCCATTCCTGGCTAATATTGATGTTTTGGGTTGGCAGCCAAGTCTGGCTAAACAAACGGTTTCCAGCGACACGAGAAACCCCAGCATTGGCATTTGGTGTTGGTACAACCTGGGAATAGCACTCAGCAATCAACTATGCTACATAAACTCCTTTGAAGGAACAATTTGTAGAGCAATTTGTGTTGTCAAATATTGACATGTTGAGTCGGTAACTCAGGCTGTCTACCAACTGAGAACATTACATTTGATGAAATGCAATTTACTATGTTCCACATTACATATGTTAAGATTCTAAACAGAAAAAAAAAATCTCAGCAGACTAGCATTACAATGATACAAATATATTAGTTTATTTTATTCAATTATATCCAATAATACATCTCTTTTGACTTTGTGTAAGTTATTATAGAAATAAATACAGATCATATTGCAAATGCAGAGACAAGAGTTTGGGATAATAGACTGTGGAGGAAGGGGAGAGGGTTATTGAGGGTTTAAAGGGGCTAAAGAGTAAATACTGGGGGTAAAGATTGTTTTTTCGAAGGTGTCCAGTAAATGATTGGCACATGCATGCTTGTAGTCCCACCCATCTGTGATCCTGTACCTCCACCCAGGAGTGTCAAACTGCAAGTCCCACAGCACTCTGTAGTCCATTACAGCGCTGCTGTCCAAGTGGTCCATGGGTCTGAATGGCGTTATATTGTTATTTTGTTCCACCATACACCCCAACCAAATCTGCATGAATATATTTATATATTGATTCATATAGATATATATTTTTTTTTTTTGCCCCATTTGTATACAAAAATAGTGTTATTGTGGCTTTGATAGCTGGAAGACTGAAGCGCAATTTTTGCATTTGGAAGACCAGAAAGAAGGAGAATATTTTGTGGAAGACACAATAACTTGGGTCGTCCATGCAGTACAACGGAAACAAACAAAAATGTCAAAAAAAAAATAATTCTTCAACTCAGAGAATCCCACACACAGGTAGAAGATGTGTGTCTGTGTGTGTATGTGTGAGGGAGGGATGGTGAATGATCGGTCTACACGCTGCCAGCGAGCCAATTAAAATCCCATTAAGAGATCAAGGTCAGAGGTCAGTCAGTGGTTGATTGACGGGTGAGTGCTGGAGGATCGTAAGAGATCAGTGGCAGCAGGTTGGAGCTTCTTTGTTCTTTTTAGACTGACCTGTCAGTGTCCCATATTATGCGATAGGAATATGGAAACCATGGCGAGGGTATGCATTTGAACAGATAAATAAACACCTCAAAACAACAATAACAACAACGCAGACAGAGCGACAGTGATTCATAAAGTCACATTCCTCATACATTTCAATGACAAGTCACAGTACTTCAGCAAAATACCCAAAATACAACCCTAGTTTAGACAAACAAACAAAAAAAAAGACATGAGAAGAAAATAAATAAAGATATTTTTGCAATAAAACATAGTCGGTGCATTAGCTTTGGAGAGGTGAAGTCCCTAAATGATCTGTTTGTAAAGGTCACCCCCATGGCCATATCTACACTGGTGTGGCGCAGGGGGCTGTGTGCGTGTGTTTGTTTGTGTGCAATGCAGATGTGTTCAGGGATTGTGGGTGTGCTTTTATAAAACAGCCTGATTGTTTTTACACACTGAGTTAATCTGCAAGCTAATACAGTTGGTGCACATGCTCCGGATTTCAATATAGACACACCTTTTATGAGCTAGCCTATCAAAAGAATGAATGAATGAATAAAAGTGAGAGAGAAATTCACTGGCGTCACTCCTTTGTCTCATGAGAGCCTATCTCTTCCGCTCTCGCTTTTTTTTGTGTTTTCTGCTGCATTGCAGATGTGGTGAAGGGACTCCACCTCAGAGTAATACACATATATACACACACACACACACATACATTTCAACAGCAACCAAGCTCACAAAAAGGGTAAATTGTTAAAAAAAATAAAAGCAGTACTAAAACACGCAGTTGGATTCCATATCAATATTAATCTCTTCTTTTCTCCTCACCCTCCTAGATAATGTGGCTGCACCTTGTTAATGGAGTTTATTGCTTTCTGCCCAAGGACTCATGCTCATGGATTTGGCCTCTGATTCATCCTCTATTTTCCTCGCTCGCTTTCTCTCTGCCAAAACTCGCCTCCCTCCCTCTCGGATACACATAATGGACACAGAGAGACGTTCAATCACTGTTACGCGATGATTACGCACCAAACCCAAGGCTGATGAGTGAGATCCATCAAACACATCAGATGCAAACACACTTGTGCACGTAAATGCTGCCTGAGTGTTTTAAGGGAAGTTGTCATTGCAGAAAGGAGAGAGGAGAGAGGGAGTGGAACTTTAAAGGCAGGTTGTTATGGCACAAGCTAGCTGCGGTATGAAAAAAGTCTCTCTTTGAAACCTTGGTTGACCCTCTCTGCCGTCATAATTAGCTCAGTAAGCAAGAGGGCCCTGACTTGGAAGAAATGGGGGCAAAGGGAGTCCCTGGGGGAGAGATGTGTAGGTTTCCATATACTTCAAAAAAATCAGTGCCAAGCCCTTTAAAGGGCCAATATTTAACATTTAAAGCTAAATCAGTGAGTCAAAAGCAATAAATTCAGCTACAAATCAAACGCGTCTCCGAGGGACAGCTGCTAAGGATAAATGGTCATCTTTCCATTCTGTATTTCACACAGACTTGTTCGAATTGAAGCCTGAAGGCTCAATTTTAGGCCCTCAAAAAGGACAAAAAAAAAATCAGTAAACAAATGATCACTGCAAAACAAATGTAGGTCTGTGATATACACACACGCACACAAATATAATCACGCAAAATTTCACTTGCAATAAATGATTTTGTAATGTAAAGTGACATAAAAAAAACCCAAATGCAAACACACATCTCTCCTCATATTTATACGACTTCACCCCCACTTGCTTACCCAAATTCAAAAACAGCCCTATTACAGGAAGCATCTAATAGGATTACTATGAAAATTTAATTTAAGAAATTACAAAAGATGGAAGAGCATGAGGGCGATGTTTCAATAACAGTCTGCAAACTAGAATAAAAAGCTGCCTCTCAGCATCTTCCACAGTGGCAGAGCGAACGGATACAGTCGCTGCATATTTCAGTAAACCGAAATATCTGGCCATCACTCCCTTGATGTCAGTGTTGACCGACGCCTGTCATCACTTTATGTCAGCAAAGAGATCGAGGCAGGAAATAAGATGTTTGTAGCCACATACGGTAAATATCACTGACAAATATGAGCCATGTCATGTCCTCTAATGTACAAATGCCCCCTCATGTGCTTTTTTTTCCTTTTTTTTGCATCTGTACAGTCGCAACAACAAAAAAAAACAAAAAACTGCATTTGTTATCAGTGTTAAAGGGGCTCTCAACTGTTAATATCGCACCTCCATAAAGTTGGGGCACTTCTAAGTGGCTGATTTAAAGATAATGGTCAACACTGCAAGAGCAGGAGTTAACTTGCTGTTAAAACGATCTTGCTTTCATCACCACAGGTATTTTAGCTTCTAAAAGTACACTGTTAAATTAATACATTTGTTTTAACCTTAAAAAAAAAAGTTAGCGACAAGGCTGCTAAATTGAAGTCCAGTAAAGTTGAGTTAACTTTCAATCGTTAAGAATCACCTTAGCATTTTTATGGACGTCCAGATTTGTTACATTTACAACAGATTTTAGAAATGGTGCAAACTGAATCAAAGCATGAATAATTTCTACTTTTGCAAAATCACAATTACTAGAGCCCAAAATGACAACTTTTATTTATTTTCTCAAACCAATAGCTGAAAGCTACAGACTCTTTATCTATTATAAAGCATTTAAATAGTTTCTATTGTCCATGTGACAGTCCAAAAGAGAAGCAGCATATCGTTGGGATTAAGAAGCTGCAACCAGCAAACGTGTGACATTTCTGCGTACATTTTTTTTCACACATTTCCGTCAATCGTCTGTCTAACCTTGCATTGTTATATAATGTAAGCTGCTTTTTGAGCATTTTATATATATCTTATTTTATTCATTGTGTTAATAAAACGCAGAATGCACAAACACTCTATTGGTAAAATAAATGCAAATAAGTCTCTGTTTGCACTCATGGAGCCATTTTATGACCATTTTGATAGTTTGAGTAGAACCCCTTTAACTACGTTTGTGTACATCATTGCTTCATTCTCTACATCTGTACTTTGTCTAAATTCCAGCAAACATTTAATTATTTTAGCCCTTAACTCTCCTATAGATTTTTTCTTTTCTATTTTTTTTTTAAGTCAAACTCTGAAAACAACAAACACAATACATACAGACACAAACACATCAGTTTCCCCAGCCCTTAAAATATAGTTAAACATATGACTAACATAGCCATGGCTGTGTTTATTTCCTGAACTCCTCCTCTCCATCCATCTAACAGCATCTCTGTAATGTCAGACACTCTTAATTATATTCTTGTAAGAACGAGCCTGATTTAATTAAATATTTGTGTAATTACTTTGTGAACAGTACTCAAACACTGTGTTCTGGATTTAGCGATCCATAGGGGGGTGACTGACCGGAAACCTGAGGGTCTACTTAACATTTTGATTAAGTTATTTAGCCTTTAAGTGAGGTTTTTTAAGTTGGATCAATCAAAAGATAATGGAGATTTCTCTGTTTTCTTTATTTCCCGCAAGCCCTTCCGTTAGTTTATTTGTTCTCTCACTTATTTGCGTCACAATCACCACTTTTCAATCCTCTCGCTTATCTCTTTTAGGGAAAGCTGTTGCAAAGTTTGTTTCGTCTCCCAGGTGGCAGATTACTTTGCTCTGCATCGTGCCTCTTTTCATGTTAAATAACCGAACTAGAAGCTCTTCTAAACCAGAAAAGTGTAGTTAGTTTCTTAACCTGGAGTGACTGGCGGATGAACACTAAAAACCATGTCACACCTATCTTTCCATCTTCTTTATTTTAAGACTCAGCTACTTCTAATGTACTACACCTATCAATTTCATTAACACGGCTTTAGTTTCACTCCGCCCGTCCGTCTGTGTGGACAGAATATTTTAAAAAATGACTGCAGGGGGATCTGGAGCTGAATAAGTTAAGAAACAAAGAGTTGACAGAATGACAGATAGAGAGAAATGTACTGCTTCTGCACAGGGTTGCAGCCTGGTCGACAATCCGTTTATTTTATGCGTAACTTTAGCTTCTTATTTTTCCACCAACAAAGGGTCATAGGAATTACAATCTGTAAACTTTCAATAATAATATTAGTACATAGTAAAGAAAAAAGCGAAGTCTCTAGAAGTGATTAATCATGTTTAGTAGGAGAACAAAAATTTGCTGGGTTCTGATAGAAATTAAGAAACTTGTAAAAAATGTGTTGCTTTAAAGTGATTACACAGAAGCAATTTCCGTGAATCATGGTGGTGCCAGGTGAATATTCCATTTGGACTGAATCCTAAACATACC
Organism: Mola mola; assembly: GCA_001698575.1. Classification (NCBI taxonomy): domain Eukaryota; kingdom Metazoa; phylum Chordata; class Actinopteri; order Tetraodontiformes; family Molidae; genus Mola; species Mola mola. The sequence continues at coordinate 103,755 of KV751344.1, forward strand.
AGAATGCATTGCTTTGGCATCTTTCATTTGAACTTCCTTGCCCGCTAAACACTTCTGCATGACCCGTCACCTGGTACATTATGCTGTTAACGTTCTGTTCACTGATACTGCTGCTTACATGAAAAAAGTGTACTAACTTTTGCTGCCCTCAGTGATATCACTTGAGTTAATTAGTTAGAGGTGAATACACCAGCAGCACTATAGAACGGAGCCTATATTTGCAATAGCACCAGTTGGGTAAGTTCTTTGGGCTGCGACACACACAGTCGACAATCAGCCACTGGCAACTAGTGTATTTCTTGGTCAGCCAACACAACATTGATTCATCATATTGAAGCAGTGCTGGATCAGTCACTTTAACTGGCTGTTCAGTTTATCAAATGAGTGCACCACTATAGGGAAGGAAGTGATGAAAATGCAAACCTCCTTGAGATGATGTCTTTGCAGTTTGTTCTAGTGCAAATTTCTTTTGCCCCAATGGATTGATGCTAAGAACACAACAGGGGGTCTCTCAATTGTAGCCAGTCCCTGACATTAGTTTGGTGTGTCATAACCCCTAAAGATGCAAGTTCACTCCAGTTTGGGTCTCAGGTTTAGCTTTTTGTACTAAACTACATGGCTCCAGTTGTTATTGCAGTACTTCAGTCTTCAATCCCAACTAGTCAAGTTATGTCACTGGAATGGCTGAGAGGTTCTCCCCTAAAAAAGCCTCTTCAATAATAGCCAGCATACAGAACCATACAACACATAGAATATACTGACATGGGGACCATGAAGGGGTCAATATATTCTATGCAATAATTGATTTTTGCATAGAAGCTGACAGCTCAGTTAATGTGAATGCAATAATTAAATAAAAACATATTTTCTGTATTGTTACTATGCAAGCCTTTGGCAGATCTGTGCCACGCACATCGGCCACTGTGAACCACAAGTGAAACAGTCAAGCTCAGCACCCCTCTGAGTGACCATTAATGTGCACCTTTGTGTGGCAAATGTGTTAAGTTGCCATGAGGATTTTCTGTGGTCATCTCTCGTGGATATCAGGGTGCAAATGTGTGTGCAAGCAGTACACCACTCTATGTCTGTGTGAGTGTGTGCGGAAATGTCAGCGCAGTAATGACTATGTAGTTACGCAGTGTGCTGAGGGAGCTCTTGGCCCCTCATTTAAGGTCAAAAGATTCCGATCAGCCCCCGACTAAGAGAGCCAAAGAGCAGGCGGTGTGTGGTGGAAGGAGGTTCTTGTGCCACAGAGTGGAAAATTGAGTCCATGTCACAAACTAATCAAATCACACACAGGTGAATGGAAGAAGAAGGGAACACACACACACACACACACAAACAGACACAAGCAGGGTTGACAAGCATCCCGTTCATCTTACAAAGTCACTGACACACGCAGAAGACTTAGTAGATGGCTGCAGAACAAAAGTTTGTTATGGTCCCTGCGACAGCGTGTGAAGCTAACATTAGCATGGAACACTACTGGGTAATAAAAACACAACCTATTTCTAAAGTAATGTACTGCAGAGGGATGGATTTGACCGTCACAACCACTGTAGTAAAACCCGAAAGACTTTTGGTTGAGTGGAACTGAATCTCTGGTTTCAGGTGTCCTTTCAGCAGGTTCAACACGCGGTGGTGACATACTATATGATGCTAGGCGTTCACCTCTTCATGGAGTTATTGCTTTTGTATCCCAGGCTTGGATGATCACAGAGGCTGTTAAATTAGAAGGTGGATGGCTGGTGTGGATGGCAAATGGGGGTCTGTGAAGGGAAAAGAGGCTTCCCTTTGGACCTGCTTCTTCTCTCTGACTTTACACCAGTGCATTGTGGTAGTTCTCGTGGGGTGAGGGCTGCAGGCAGCAGGTGGAGAGGGCTAGCCCTGTTCATGTGTCAGCTGGTGCCTGTTGCCTGGCGTCCTCCACTATCTCCTCCCACCCATGTCTCTGACTGCTAGGAGGAGGAGGTTTTGGTTTTGGATTGATGGTCCTTCTTGCCATTCTGGAGCATGGGCGAGTCACTGGAGGTCTTGGGCGTTTTCCTGGGCGGACTCTGCTCAGCAACGTCATGTAGAGAGGGCTCCCTGTACATGGCCACTGTGGAGGGAGAACATAGTTAAAATTAGGTAAAAATGCTGTGTCAAAACAGCTGCAAAGGTTTAAATAAAATAAAAACCGACGCCAGTATTACTTTTGTATTTTTGCATCACCTTTAATGCCTCGTTCTAAATGTGTTTGGAAAAAAGACAACTTGCAGGTTATTGGTGCTGAAATGTATTCTTAACATTAGTAAAAATGTACTAAATGTAAATTTAATGCAAATTGTCCTATTACATCATGTAAGGGTGTTTATGCTCAATGTTCAGTGTGAGGTAACGAGTCTGAGCAAACGTTTATTTGTTTGTTCGTTTGTTTGTTTATCAGTAATTTGTTCATGTTGCACCGACTCCAGCTTGCTTTGTCCAGTATGCTTTCGAGCATGGTTGCTGTTTGTGCAGAGGAAGGGATGGGACTTCCCTGCTGCATCTGTAACCAAAAACAAAAAAAACCAAAACAAAACAAGAACCTATTTCTGTGGGATATTGTTTCTGGATTTTAGGGTTAGGGTTAGGGTTATCCTAATCTTTGTCAGTTCTCAGACTTGCACACAGCTAGCAAGCTAATCCGTTGCATGCATATACAGTTTCAACCTATTGACTGTTAGAACTACCATTGGAATCCACATTTATTAATGTTAAACTTAAGCTTGGGTGGTCTCTCTTGCCTAACATCACTTCTGGTTTGTATTTTTTTTTGATGCAAGAATGACATTTTCTCAAAAAAAAAAACCCCAAAAAACAAACGAGTCCTGAAGTTGCTATACTGTGTAATTTTTCTCTAGGCTTTGATTCAGTAGGTTTTCTAACCTGCAAGTTGTTGTTCTTTTTTCAATTAAGAATTGTACTTTATTAATTGTTAAATTGACTGTTAAAAGGACCCTAATTAAGAACACAATACGTTAAAAATAAGACTGCCGTCAGTAGGGCTTGAATAAATTACACCCTCCTCCAAACCATAAGTTCAACAATGTAACAAAGTAGCTTTTATGCAGCGTAAATTTCAACACTTGCTTGCTTTTTATTTTTTTTATCTAAATCCATGTACTTCAACGTAACATTCTAGTAGCCCACCGGAAACGCTGACTACCACACAAGGCACGGATGGTACCTACATTTGTAACTCCTTCCACAGAGCATTTTAAGACAAAGAATTATGCAGTTACAACCACTGTAATAAATATAATAGAATAATAAGTATATGATGGATAATGCATCACTATTTTCTCCCACTGTACAAAAATGAAGCCAAACTATCCAAGATATCAGCACTTCCATTTTGCGGGGGCGGTTGGGAAAACAATTTATTTGATGTGTATTTTGAGTTTCCGTTCGGCCCGACCTGATATAACAGAGTAGGAGGGATTTATTACCTACACTGCGGCCCAACACTAGAAGGTGATTCGTACATTTTGGCATAACTTAAGGAGCACCTCGCATGCTGGTCCCTAAATATATTCATCTGTAGTACCTTCAATGAGTTTGGGCAGGAAGTGTGCGGCTCCCTTGGTTTTCTTCACCCGGTTCCCTTTCATGACCTGTCCGTCTCTGTTGATGCCAATGTACCATGCCCGACCCGACTGGGTCTGCCTGTACAGGATGGACGAGTAGGTGACGTAGTAGTTCTCGAACACACACTCTTTGAACTTGCACTCTGGTGTGAAGTGTTCCTGAAAGACACACACATACATCAGGTCAGAGGAGAAGAATAACTTTTATCTGTAATATTATTTATATATTTAGTCTCCAATTATGCTGGACAGCTGGGAATGGGAGGAAATGGGCCCCCACATTTCACTGTGACAGGGTTACATCTGTGGCTGCACCAACAAACTGCACAAAAACACACACACACACACACACACACACTAACATCCTGACAAACTCATTCCAATGTAAGCACTTGCTCATTTGCCACAGGGACAAAGTGGTTCCAGAGCTGGGATGCCATAACTCAGCCGATCTTCTGGTTTACTTGTTTGAAACAACAATTTACCAGATCCTTCACCCCTTCCATACCTTAAAGACCCCAGCGTCGGCCTTCAGCGCGCACACACACACACAGAAGCTCGGCATTAGACAATTCGTCAACATGGGGAAAACTCCCCCCCACCCACACATACATCTTCCTCTCGTTACAGCTCTAACATATCCCCTCTCTCTCATATTCTGCTTCTCCACTTCATTTCCTCAATCCTTCCATCATTTGGTAACCTTGTTGAGGAACAAACCGATTTGCAGGATTGATTTGGAGCCTTGATGTGACGGGTAAACAGAAAAGGCCTGAATAAGGAGTTTGCTCTCTCTCTCTCTCTCTCTCCCTACTCGTCTGCCACTGTGAGGCTGAACGCCTGCCTATATCCATTGAGACGCACATAAACAAGCTAATTACACTGACCGTATTGCCCATTCTTTAATTACATCTCCATTCACTTATGCAGCCATTCATTTTCTCACACACCCATTAATTTAGCCCCATTAGCATGCGGTGAAATCCATAGGTCTGGAGTGTCTTGGCGAGTTGTAAACAGATTGCTATCATTAACTGCGTTTGAAGCGTGTGTGTGTGTGTGTGTGTGTGTGTGTGTGTGTGGTTGGAGGTGACTCTATGAGCTCAAAGATTTCCCTAATAAAGAAGAAAATTGGGTGGGCTTCTAACTGAGGCAAAAGGTCAAGTTTTTGCGTCCGTTAATTGGTAAAAAAAAAAAAGCTCCCATTGGCACCTTGACTCCCATTGGCAGACCAGTACACATAGCACATAGCAACATTTATTTCAGTCCTTCTCCTCTATTCTTCTGGCCTGAAGCCAACAAACGTACCTAGTTACAAACACACGCTTGGGGTGCCATCAGGTATGCTGCTTTATAGTATAACACTCTATTAGAGATTCATTAATAGAGAGAGATTATTCACACTGCAGACACACAGGGGACAGATGAGCATCTGTCTGCGCTGTGTTTCTTCAGTACAGAGTTCCTCTATTCACCTCCACTGAAGAAGAATCTCCTTAAATGTCTAGAGGATAGAAGCAGTCATCTTGATAAGCCTTGTTTCCCTCGTCTGAAAGAAAAAAACAAGCTATATTACCAGTGCTGCAATTCTATTTATGTCCAGCAGGGGATGCTACACACACACACACACACACACACACACACACTCGACCCCTCTTGACCCTGCTCCAAAATTTACTATTCACCACTTTACATCACTTGGGTGCCCTTTTAGAGCAAATCCACTCCAGTCCTGCAAGTCCTTCAATGACTGCTCGCTGCGTTGCTTTTCTTCTTCTTTTTTTTTTTTTTGCTCAGAAGCTCAACAAGTTACGTCATAAACTTTACGCAACAATATGTATATGATATCCCGTTAGTGGCTCAAAAAGCTGAACCAGGGTCAATAAAAGCGATATAAACTGCATACATGTACATATATGTAAATGTATTTTTAATTTTGATAGTAGTACTTTGTGTATTGATGATGGGTGCCTAAAGACTTTTTCATATACATTCATATAGGTGACTGTTTAAATTTTAAACATCATATCTCTTCTTTTACTTGACTATGTTTTAGTTTTAGTTTTTACAACACTGGTTGTCCACATGTTTTAACAGATTGTGTGTGTTTATGTTTGTGTGTGTATGTGTGTTTTTAGGGTTGCGTCTAAGTGTGTGTTTCAGTCAGAGAACATCCACTCAAGCGTGCCTTCTGTTGTGACAGAGAGACATGATGGATCCCTCTTACATCAGTGTGAGGCCACTCAGTGCCAGTTGACGTACACACACACACACACAAACAGAAACATAAGCAGTGACGGATGGAGCAGTTGCCTTCCCCATCTCTCACTCCCACAGACAAGAGAGGGATGGAGAGAGAGAAAGAGGGGAAAGAATGAAACGGGGGAGGGTGAGAGAGGGGCAATTTACAGCAGGATTGTTCTCCCAGTAATGACACACATGCTTGTCTCACTTCCACCCTTCGACGGATAAACACATGCATAGGCCTACTCACAAGCACCATCAACAACTGAGCGTCCTGCGCTCCTCACCGGGGAATTAATTATAAGACCTCTGCGAAGATTCAATAGGCATCAGTCCAGAAAAAAACGTGGATTACGCTTTGATTGGACACAGTGAAATGGCGAAGCAACCGAGTGTGAAGAACTTGAAGTGACTTACAAGCCATGATCGGGCAGCCACAGGTTAATCTAGGGGGCTTTAAGTGACAAGACACTCATCAAGCTCCTCTCAGAGGACGAATGTATTTCATAGTGTCGATAGTTTGATACTGCATGCGATGAGAGAAAAATGCATTTTAACACCTCTCAATAAAGGATGTTTGCTAATCAGTGCGTTAAAAACTACATCTGATCAATAGTGGGGGGGTTGCGTGGCCTATTTCAAGCAAAATGGGCTTTCATTGGCCACTGTCAGCCATCGATTGGACAGATAGTTTGTGTGGTGAGCTTCAGATTGTGCAGGTGTGGGACGGTGTGATTGTTGTGAAGTCCTGAGATAAGTCCCATGTCAGGACAGGTTAGCCCACAGTCAAGACCAAGGACAAGTGCTAATCTTTCTTATGAATCTAAATCATAATAGAGCCTTTACCATATGTCATGCCATTATCCTTTGGACTTTTTCTTAGACATTTTTCTAATAAATATTTATGACTCTGCCACCTGTCATTTGTGAGCTACATCACTGGCATGCAACTAAAGACATCATGCAACAGACTTTAGATATGAATATGTTGCTTGTGAACAAGACTCTGAGATACCTACATGGGGCAACAACTAACCCCTGACCTAGATGCACCGTTTTCAAAATGTTGTCTTTAAATGATAAAGGACAAGTGGGGCTGTGATGAAATATAACTGATTGATCCTGAATTGATTTTCTTTTAAAGCATTTATTTCATGGTGATTTATTCGTGGCACTGAAGCAGCAGTTTGTAGCTGAAGGATAAGAATCAGCAGTAAGAGCACACGGAACGAGGTTAAACTCACACAAGCTTATTTACCACTAAAGCTGATTATTATCTAAACAAATGAGGAGAAAAAAAACAACCTTAATTGAGGACAAACAGTTGAGGAAGCATTGCAGGAGCTCAGAAAATAATTGTCTAAAGATAGGAGTAATAAACACACTAATTTATGCACAAAATACGGTCCTGCTGGCATTCTTTGTGTTATCATCAGCACTGCTCTTTTAAATTATTTGCAGGAGCTGTTTCAAAGTTCCTTTATTTACTCTGTCCGAAAAGCTGTCCCACAGCAGAAAGGCCAACTTCCTCGAGCTAAGTTCCCGTCACCAGCTGAGCCCTGTAGTTTCTCTGCCTCACCAGCGAAGGGTGCGGGCGGATCAATCCCTGCAATCACATCCTTGCAGAACTAGCATTGGGCGTACTGTACGTCCTCATGCCTGAAATAAAGTCTCTTTCTATTCACACCACATGCCAAAAACGTAGCTGTCAGCCTTGTCTTTTTCCAGCTTTTAAACTAGTCTACTATACGCTTAAGAAGAGCAAGTTTTAACATTTGAGTAATTCAGCCATTTATTGAACCAGACATGGATTCATGGCAGGAAGAGGAAGGGTCTGCTATAAGTCATCAGAAATATTTCCTTAGGTTTTTTATGTAGAAGAGCTGGGCTGTCAATATTCTTTTTTTTTTTGAGACTAACTGTCTTTACTGGTCATCATGTATATCATAGTACACAAAAAAAAAACACTGTAAAGACGTGATAACAAGGCACAAAACTTAATTATCATCTCAGAGGGTCTTTATAACAGAGTTACTTTAGTTGGATAGGTGCTGAAAATAAGAACATTTCTTTGAAGTCGCATCATCATCAGTTTTTAGTTCTTGTAAACTATTACTTTATATTTTTATTCAAATGCAGGATTTTAGTCTTTGGATATCCCAGAGGGAAAACGTGGTACTGTTCTAAAAGGAGCTGCCTTACTAATCAAGCCTTGAACTATACAGTCTGTTTTTTGAGTTAATTTAAAACATGAATGTTGAGTTTTCTCTTATTATTGTGTTGAAAGCCGCTTTTGATGTTTTCTTCCCAGGTTGTTAGCCCTCCTGTGACAATCCACTCATGCTTTAATTGAGTCAGTGGACCAATCTGAGGCTGTGTTTTTGACTTATCACCTAATCAGTGATTCTCACCCCTTCCCAAATCACAATTTGTCAATTGTAGAGTGCTAGGTGGTTGCTGATTGTCAACCATGAGTCATTGGCTAAGGTTATCACTGATTAGACCAACCCTAAGCCAAACGGTAAAATACTCTACTGAGCCAATGGAACTCAGTGGGTTCCTCACACTGAATGACTTTTTTTTTTCAATGCACAGTCACATGATCTATCTAAGCTAGCTAATGTAAAAAAAAAAATGATTGTAGCTTCCTGTGACCAATTGATATGACTGAAAGCTCTGGAACAGCTATAAACAAACCTTCGTGTTGGTTTAAAGGTCAAGACGGAAAGTGGGCATGTTCCACAAGCTAGCTGCACAATTGGACAAATTAACACGGACACATGCATGGATCTTTCTAACACAAACAAGTGGAGACTAAAACACACACACACATGCTGTAATAAGAACAGCTGGAGAGGGTTTAGGCAGGAGCACAAGGGGGACAAAGCAGGCAGGGAGGGATGTCCTCTGCCTCTCACCTTGACTGCCAGACCCCCACTGTGCATTTGGGGATTCTCCAAAGAGAACCAGAGATAACCAGCCTCAACTCCACAGTGCATTTTTCATCCCTACACTGTTTCATCTGTGCTCCATCTCTCCGTGTTCCGCCATTCTTCACATTTCCTCATGTCTCCTTCCTCAAGGCCACGTGTTTTTCGTCGCTTTTGCTGCCCCATTAGAGAAACATGCGTGTACGTGTGCGTGTCAAACAAGCAAGGGGTCGATTACAACTGTGAGAAAGCAAGGAGTGCTGAAGAGAGGAAGCCAGAGTGCTGACTCAAGGAAAAAGAGACAAGCGGTTTCTGATTCGATGGGTGGGTGGGGAAGGTCAAAGGAGAGGAGGTAAGAGTGTGGCAGCAGCTCGGTCCTCTCAGGTCATACACACTGTCAGGTGTGTGTGTTTATGGTGACTCCTGTATCTTATGCTAACTGTGGCTAATTCCTAATTTAAAAGTCAAAAACGGTGACTTTTAAATAAGAGCTATTCATTACTTGTATTGAAGATAGCATTTAGCTGAACTTAAAGGCACCTACTGTTATTTTTTACTGTTTATAGTGTTTTCTAGCAGTTTTTTTTACAAGTTGATTGCTTTTCGGTTTGTCTTCTATTCTCGAATAAGGGAATGAGTGGTGGAATACACATGATTATAACTACAGCAATGCCTATCTGTATTATAGCCAATCGCTAAAGCCTGTAGAACAGAGGGTGAAACGAGATGCACATGAGGATAAAGTTGCAGGATGAAGTTTGTACAATCATTGATGAAATGAATGCAGACCAAAATGAAAGACTGAAAGCAAAGCATAGGTATGTAATTAATTTCGGTGAGAAACACAAACTAAAAATCAATACTGCAAGCGCCGTTTAAAGGGCCCTCACCTACCTGCACCCCCGACATAGAGACAGAGCTGGTAATATTCATACCTCTATGTCCAAAGGCCTGTGGGGGCTCTTCGGTTAAAATTTTCTAGGGGGCACTGTGGAGTTATTTTGCCACACCCGTGGTAATGACTGCTGTCATGCCTCTGGGATACAATTTTATCAATACTGTGTACAGTGGAGTTATTTCGGAGGATTTTGACAACTTTTTTTCCTTAGCCTATGAGACTCTCTTCATGTTTTCATAAATATAACCATTTTATGTCAATACTAATCTTGAACAAACCTGTCTTCTCACTGCAACACTCTCCACATGGTATTCATCTTGCTGCATGAAGTATCTGGGGAGCTATCCATGGTGCTGTATCTATCCCCATGACTCATATCTGTTGAGTACTGCAGATGATTGAGCCTTGAAAGATGAATTCTGGTATTTTTCAACCTAAGCCCTATTTTCTTAGAACCCTAAGGGTCTAGAACACAAACACATATTTTTTGAGAGTTGCTCTAGCATGGAGCTCAGTCACTTGGACCAATTAGATTGACAAGGCCAATGCAATGTGAAGGAATGACGGAACATCAGAACAAATAACTTTTTTGCCACAGACAAAGGTCAAAATGTTATTGCAAGTATCTGGTAACCAGACACTTATCTTGTAGTAGAGTAATCCAAATTGAATGAATTTGTCTCCGGTAAACATTGGAAAGCTTCATAAAACATTGTATATCTTCAATTAACTGATTGTTTCTGGGGAGCTTCGTCCGTCATAGAAAGCTCAGACATTCATTTTATACAGTATCTGTACAGTTACTGAGTCAAAAACACATTGCGATAAAAGCAGTTAATTTCCAACACTTAGTTATGGCCGATGCCATTGCATTGGGTTGTCTTGGAGACATGATCAGTTCCAGCAAGGGAACTCCATAATGTAGGGTTTTTTGTTTCTTTTGTTATTTCAAGAGATCTTTTTGTAAAGTTTTAGACTGTTTTACAATGTAAATGCAAAAAGGAGCCTACAGTGATGCCCTAAATGCCAATACAGGTTTCTAGGCAAATAATGAGAATGTTGTGATTGGGTTTAGGTTGAAAAATACTGGAAATATCCTGGGTGAAATGCATTTTCTTTCAGAGCTTTAAAGCCTTTTCTCAGGTCAACGTCACTGACATTTTCAATTGGTAACAAATGCAACTTCACAGATCAATCTCAGTACTATCAGCTGACAGCTGTTTTTCAACAAGAAAATAACTTGAAAAACAATTGTGTACCACCTCCCCATTAATCAAAGTTTGCAAGTTACTGGTTCAGTGGCACGATATTCAGTTTAACAGCAAAACTTTTGCCTCAGGAGTTGGTGGTGAAATAATAACAACAATATTGGACCAGATGACGAAAAGACAACTCTAAATAACTGATAATCTTTGTCTGTATGTGCTTTATTCCACTGTGTCTACTAAAACAATTACATGGCCTGTGTTTACAGGAACATGCTCCATCTAAGTGACTAAACCAGTTTATGCAGTTTTAAGGTCTGACGGTCATACTATGGTGGTTTAGGTGGTAAGTGAGAGGGGTCTTGCATACAGTGTGTCGATCAATACATTTGTCAAAATTGAGCTGAATACATCTGACCTTAAAATGTGATATATGTGTGTCTTATTTTAGTTTCCAAAGTAAAAGACACCCCAAAATAAACAAAAAAGAAAGTTTCAGCGTGTATAAACAGTTATAGAGCTCATTCCCTTTAGAAACTCCTTCAAACGTATTCCTGTGTGAATGCTGTGACCTACTCCTTTAGCAACAGCTCTGCAGGAAAGCCAGTGAACTAAATAGCTTAAAGAGCCCATTCTTCCACGTATGCAGTCTCCTTCCTGTTGTCTGGGCTCCGTCGGGAAAGGGGCCTGCTCGCCCGTACAGAACACAAGGTGATGATGGATGTGCTAACTCTCCATATCGCCAAAGACCATCCATCCCAAATAACTGGCTTTATACGATATGGCAGCAAAGTGCGGCAGCATGAAATTTATACAGCACAAAATCCTCTCATATAAGAAAATAATTTACAGTATGCTTTTGGGCTCATTCACGCTTGACATTCTCAATATACTTTAAATGCATGCATCTCTGTCTCGCTGTGCGTGTTTATGGATTGTTAGTGCTGATCATGATGCAGAACAGGGCTCTGCCCTCACAGCTCATTGGGACGGTCATAACTCTCTTTTTGTTTAGGCTCTGGAAGCAGCTGCGGCATTTTAAGGTGGGTACAAGATCTCTCCTCTACCAATCTCTCGTCCTTCATCATGCTCTACGGCATCTTTTACACACCCTCCTGCCCTCCATCTCTCCCTCACATTTCTCTCCTCATCCCTCCCTCCTGTATGAGGAGAGGTGTTTACTATTTTGTGGCTGGTGCTTCAATGCGCCTCTAAAGGAGCCTCGACTGGAGAGAAATAATGAAGAACAATCAAATTAAAAGTATAGGAGAACCATCAGGGGAGATTAGAGTGTAAGCCTGTTTATATGATTAAATTAATGTATAGTGAGCTTCTTTATAATTACAATTTATTTTATTATATTGTCGTAAGCATTCCAAATAATTCCCCAAGGCTATTTGGTGTAAAGAACTTTTTAAAGTCTTGCTCTAGCCATTCATTAGCCATTACAAATTCATCTCTATTCCATTAAATTACATATTTCGATTGTTTTCACAAAAGGTCCCTTTTCTGCCCTTAAAATGGGTTGGATGTAATCTTACATCTGTATTTTGTCCAGAGTGTGGTGATCTATGAAACTGCTACTTTCACTGCATCTCATCTCTCTTTGCTCTGCCCCTCTCCTGCAGCCGGACGGAGCTGGAGCTAATTCAGCCACACATGCTTGAACCAGATACAAACTACAGAGGAAGAAGAGGAAGAACTACTTGGTCAAAATCGTCTACTATTTGTTGCATTAAAATGGCAAGTTTGGGTTCTGTCAAGTTAAGTCCCATGCCCCCCCCAAGTTGTTGTTGGAAGTCAAGTGCTGTCAGAATGTGTTTTTAGGAGACATTCATTGGTGGATTGCAAAACGAAAGCTAAAATCCTCAGCCATGATGTTTACTGCTTATTTGGTCATAATGTATGTGGACATGAACATGTCAAAAGGTAAAAAAAAAATTAATTCAGCAGGGGTATTCCTTGACAGAATTTTAAAAACTTGCCTTTGCAGAAATGAACTGGATTTTGTATTTGTATATGCTGTCCTTAAAGCATGGTGTTATTTGTGATACTGACCGATTTAAATCAAATGAGCAGAAAATGTTTTTTTATTTCTGCCTCCCTTCCTTCCCCCAGATGAATCTTGGTATCAGGTCATTACGTTTGCTCATCCTGTCATTGAAGACTCACAATGTCATCTGATGGAATAAAGTTTTACTTTGCCAAACTTTCCCCCTGTTAGCTGCAGACAGTGTGGCCGGAGCTGATCCTGGGTATCGGAGTCCAGCCCAATTATGTCTGCCTGCCTCTGTCAGATTGTTTATACCTGGCTGCACATGTGTATTTGTGGGGATGTGGAGTGTGGCTAAATTGCACAGGGGGGAATGTGTGTGTGTGTGTGTGTTTGTGTGTGCAGGTTCATTTATTTCAGTGTGCTTGCCTTTTGCAGCATTTCAAACTCCATCCACACCACACTTCCTCCCTCTCAGCTGCCATCTCTCTACCCGGGAGGCTTTTCCAAAACACAACACTAATAAAGTGGGCCAGGTCCACAGCTTGGCGCTATTTTTATCAGAAAGCAATTTTCAGGTGGTGCCCACAGGTAAGCGGGTCCCACTGCCTCAAACAATGGAGCCATAGCAAGGAGCCCCCACACACACACACCCATCCCGCCATTAACCTCTGCAAAACTACCTGAAAGTGCCCCGGTGCTCCAGGGGCACTGAACAGCCGTAGACCTGGTCCTTGTCCCTGTATTAATGTCATGATAAAAAAAAAAAAGATTCCACTGTTACTATATTTCTGGATGCAAAGCGAATATATAATCAGTGACCTAAATAACTATTGTTATTTGTACTTAAGAGGTGAAGGTGGAATGGATAGACAGAGTACAGCTGGTCTCTCCATATATTGTTCTTTGATAATATCACAGCAGAATCGTGCTAGAATGTGTTTTTGCTCAGCTCACATTTTACTTTAGTAATGTTATCTCCAGCAGGGTGTTTGTGGTCTTTAACAGTGTTTGGCTGTCTAATTATTTGTGAACAATATAACTCAAAATATTGAGACCCTGTTCCTATCCCTGTTGGAGGCGACAGGGACAAGCCCCTGCACGGGATGTACCACCGGCAGATAGAGGAAGTGGCTGATATCGAGAAAACATACCAGTGGCTGGAGAAGGCTGGTCTCAGGGACAGCACAGAGGCACTGATCACGGCAGCACAAGAACAGGCCTTGAACACAAGATCGATAGAGTCTGGGGTCTAACACACCAGGCAGGATCCAAGGTGCAGACTGTGCAAAGATGCCCCTTAGACAGTGCAGCACATAACAGAGGGGTGTAAGATGCAGGCAGGTAAGACATACTTGGAGCGTCACAACCAAGTGGCCGGCATAGTATACAGAAACATCTGCTCCGAGTATGGGCTGGAGGTTCCAGGATCAAAGTGGGCAACGCCTCCTAAGGTGATTGAGAATGACCGAGCTAAGATCCTGTGGGACTTCCAGATCCAGACCGATAAGCTGATGGTGGCTAACCAACTGGATATCATGGTGGTCAAGAAGCGGGATAAGAAGGCGGTAGTAGTTGATGTCGCAATCCCCAGTGATAGCAACATCAGGAAGAAGGAACATGAGAAGCTTGAGAAATACCAAGGACTAAAGAGGAGCTGGAAAGGATGTGGGGAGTAAAGGCATCAGTAGTACCAGTGGTGATAGGAGCACTCGAGGCTGTAACACCCAAACTGGGAGAGTGGCTCCAACAAACCCCAGGAATAACACCTGAGACCTCAGTCCAGAAGAGTGCAATCCTAGGAACAGCTAAGATCCTGCACCGGACCCTCAGGCTCCCAGGCCTCTGGTAGAGGACTTGAGCTTGAAGGAGACACAAGACCGCCCACAGAGGGCAAGTGGGGAATTTTTTTTATATATACAGTATATATTTTTGTAGGATACATTCAGGATCCATGATTTTTTAATGAATTTTTCCATATAGTGAAATGGACACTCCGAGCATCTTTGATGCCTCTTTGCCAGTGAAAGCTGGGGTACAGAGGCATTGTTTTTGCATTGTCTGTCTACACATTTGTGAATGCAAAAAACTCTGATCGACTCTCTGACCTTTGGAAGGTCAAAGGTTAAGTTCACTGGGACCTGAAATCTTGTGAGCATAATATCTCAATATCTTATCTACTGTGGACTGATTGCCTGGCACTGGCACTGGCACTGGCGAACCCTTCTCTTAAAATCAAGTTTAATGTGAAGTAAAAGATCTGAATATTCTCTCCACCCACTGTCTGTGTCTCAGATTTCGAATCAGTGTGTGACTCGTATTATCAAACCACATCATGTTATTCAGAGACCTGTACTATGCCCTTACAATTAACATTCTCCTGGAAGCTGTCACTATGTTGACATTAACTAGCATAACTGGATTTAAACGCACTGAAAAAAGCTGCTTCTATATGTCTTTTCTAGGTAATATTACATGAGGAAATTATGATTTTAAAGAGCATTAAACAAGGGCACTCAGAGTGCATATCTCCAACAAGGCCCAACAACCCTTTTGTCTAGGACACCTGCATATAATGTCATTAATGAAGCCATTTTTGACATCAAGATTTTCTCATATGCATTCAGATTTGCTTTCTTGAATATGTGTGTTTGGAAAAAGTTAGATTTAATAATAAATACTGTCATTACATTGAATGTTTTTATTTTTTCCAGTAGCAAAACTATCTAGACAGACACCTCGGTTGAAATTTGAAAAAATTTGAAAAAAGTGGGGGGGCATAAAGGAGCGAAAGGAGGAGCTAAGAAAAGGGTGTGGAAGAGGAGGACAAAGGGAGGGAGGCTAAAGAAGAACAGAGAGGTAAAGGACACAGGTACGACAAGGACAGTAGATATGGTCTCATCAAGACAAGAGTATATATTCTGACTAAAAGGGGAGGGGGTTAGCGATAGCAGAGAGGAGACAAGCCACAAGAGAGGCCAGCGGACACAAACGGTCCGACTGGAAGGAAGTCAGACTGGCAGAAGAGTTAAAGCTGTACAAGTGAGATGGGGGGGTGGGGAGAAGATGAGCTCTGGGGCTGTTGCTCCCAGCAGAAAGGTAATGTTTGCTACAGTCCGGGCCTGTCAGGCCATCCTTCTCTCCCTCCCTTCCCTCTCTTCCATCAGCCATTGCCGATGGCTTCTCTCTCTCTATGTTTGTTATTACCGTGGTCACATCCAGTCGGTCCTGTCAATCAAATTGTCCACTTCCTTATCCATAAGCAGATTTTTAGGAACACAGATCCGTGTTCAATATATTTTCTATTTTCTATTTATATTATTTCTTGTAGCAGGTATCTCATTAGAAAGCATTTCCATGCGGCACATTTAATGTCAATACAGGAAAACAAACAAACAAACAAACAAAAAAAAATAATTCTCAGCAGTGACTCTCTCCTCTATTCTCCTTCTAACCTCTATTATTATCTTGTTTAATCCTTCTGGAACAAGAGGCTCACGTAAGGACAAAAGGACATCCACGCCATGATTTAGCCGGTCACTCCAACTCTCTTTTTATTGATTTTGTGCACGACAACTCACAGATTCACAAATGGGATAAAAAAGCATGGTACCTTCTTTATAGTGGAATCACACTGCAAATTAGCTTCCTGTTGGGTAATCCTTAAACTATCTCAGGACAAAACTGGAACGCCTGGTTGCTTACCACCTCATCGAGGAATCTGCCCAAACACTCATGAGAAATAAATAATCAGGCTTTAGTAAAGTCTTCACAGGAGGTGCGTTCACTGCCGCTGTGTTAAGTGTCTGCAGGTTTGAGTGTGTTTTCTGGTTAAAGACGAGAGTTGGGGATTTACTGTGTTTGCGTCCAATCAATAATTCATTCACCCGTGGGTAATACTAGTGTGCAAACTAAAGTAATCAAATGTCATGTCACAGATTCATCATGCGTTGAAGTCTGAATAAAATTGTGAGTAGCTGTTATGCACATTTTTGTCATGGTTTTTGAACATATTTGAGGAGTTTCAAGCCTCCAGATGCACATTTTCTAGCAAGGTCAGTCAAGTTTTGCCATGAGAAAAACACACCGTCCATTTCCTTATGTTAGGTCACCCGTCATTTATATGGTTTAACATTTAAAAGGCCTCATGCTGTTGTGTTCGTATTGTAACCAGAGAGCCAAAAAAGCTCCCTGACCTAACTGAAAATATCAACATTAATTGCCAAAAGACACTTTTAATTGATGTAATTTTGACAAGTGCTGAGGAATCAGTGTTTTTTTTAACATTATTCAGCCACAGCTACCAGCTGTCTATATCTCAGGATTACATTTGATGATGTTGATGATACATTTGTAGGAACACATTCACAACATATTACTGTGCTATCTGACTCAAGCAAGATCCTGTATTGCCTTGTTCTTTGTGTTTTCAGTGTTGACAGGTTTACTTTTTATTTGATGTAATTTTATCTGTTGTAGGAGTGGAGGAGACAAATCGCTAATAATAGATTACAACACTGCCAATTAACATGAATTGTAAGATGCTGAGTCTTTTTCCTCACTTGTTCATTACCGCCACTTTGGGCTGGAAAGGTAGGTCGAATCAGCCACCAACCCAAAGTAAACGCATGGGATGAACCTGAAATCTTATTTTGTTGATATGTAACAAGCTGGGAGCGAGACTCAACTGAGTTTGATAACTACTGATACTACTACCAGCCTTGGTTGTTAAAAATGATGGTCATAAGGTTTTGCTTCAAGATGCACCTGACCTGGCGTTTCTTATAGACAAGGAACGTTTTAGTGCTACTCTGGAACGATATCCTTAGCTGTTGAAACTGGCTAAGCATTGGCTCTGAAATAACACTGAAATTTGGGCAATGGGTATCTAAATGACCATTGGAGCAATGTTTAATTATATGATAATTATGTTGCAGAAACAGAGAAACAATGTCAATATCATGTGATTTTTCACCTATTGATTATTCTGATGTCATTGCAAAAGAGCAAATAAGCTTAACTTGGGGTAATGTGCAATGTGAAAATATTGAATAGCTGCTATCAATTGTTTACCAACTTAGTGTAGCCTAAACAGGATGCTCAAGGCTCGTAAATAACTGGACCTCTTCACAGCTCATTATTAACACCAGTCCATTTGAAGGTAAAGTTGGTCATGTCTTTCAGAGACATGTTTTTGTAATATTGGTAGAAAAACTCTTAACACTCAGATAGTTATTAATTTATTAAATGATATGGAAATAACGTGGAAAACAATGGTGCTTGTGGTCCTTTAAACTGTAATAAACACGTCCAAGGGCTGCGTGCTGTGTGCAATGGACGTATGACACTCAAGATAGGCAGAGGCAGAGGGAAACGCAGCCTATAAACTACATGTCTACAATATCCAGTACTGATGCTTTGTAGTTCTTTGTGATCTTTAACGTAGCTATGGAGGAGACAAGCAAAAGAGAATTTCGCTAAGATTTTGAACAAAAACTGCATCCTGTATTCACTACTTATTTCCATCCCTGAGGCTGTATTTAACTCAGCATTTTTTCATATTCATACATTATGAATGAATGTTAACTTGGAAGCTACCACAAATTTTTGAATTTTTGAAGAAAAAGTGGTATTATTAGGGTTAAATAAATCGATAAAGTTTCACACACCCTCATCGGGAAAATGAATAGTCGCAGCAGAGAAGTAATGAATTTACATAAGAACATAAACATAAAAAAGGAGATAAGACAAAAAACAAACAAACAAACAAAAAAACACAAGAGGTTTAAATGACAGCGATGCAACCGATAATTAAAGAAAAATGATGGGGCTGAAGAGGGCAAAGCTGGAAAAACTCCTTTACTCTGATCCATTAAATGCAAATGTACAGCTGGGAGGAGGCACTTAATTTTCAAATACCTTAAATAAGTGTTTTATCTGCTTTTGTGTGTGTGTGGTTGCAGAAGGGAAGACGTCCGCCACAGAGGCCCATGAAAGATTAATGCTGAGTAGCCATGCTGCTGTAATCCGAGTTGAGTGTTTGTTGTTGTTATGATAAGGTAAGAGGAAACACTTCTCCAACTTTACATGTGTGATGTGATGTTGCTGCTGGACAAATACACCTTGATCTGTGGTTGTAACTGTCAGCCAAGGTTTCAAAAGCTCATATAACTCCTACTGCTAGTTTGCAAATGGAATATTCTTTTTTTTTAGTTTTCCACTGGTGGTGGTCTTTTTTCCAACATTGTGAACAACGCCAACATCTTTTAACCAGCTTTTTGAAGACATTGGCATTCTTATGTTTAAAAGTAAGTGTGTTTCTCCTTCTGACCACCAATGCAGTCTTTTCTTCTGTGCATACATTTCTACCTCCACATTGCAAACTGTCTCTGGTCTGTTTACAATGCGCAGAGCCGACCATGTGTGGTAAACAGGATGCAGTGTGTTACAATCTGTCCCAAAATACACCAACTGAGACAAAAATTTCAAACGCACCATATAGTTCTCCAGATAATGCCCCTAAACGGGAATAATGCAAGCACATCCCACATGTATTGATTGGAAAATATTGTATTTGGAATATGGCCAAATTAGGACTATGCTGTTTACTGTTTACCTGTATCAATAATCAAGATTGCCAGATTCAGAATAATACCAGAAAACTAATGTACATATGAACATACTCACTGTCATGTTGATTGCCAATAAATCAATTATGTGTCAACAACACAATGTCAATTTTTTTCCTATAGTATCTGCTTTTTTGATGCAATATCCACTTGCCACAGCTAAGTGTTTTCTCATAAACAGACCACATGATGTGCTACTCTTTTTAATGAAAACATGAACTTGGAAACAAGGGCAATGTGAGCAGTGCGAGTGTACTGGCTGCCGCTTGATACAGCCAAGTTGAATGGCAGCATAATTGATCATTTGTCACTTTAATTCAATCAATTCAATCTTAATACTCAATTCAAGCTCAGGCAATTTGTAGGCATGAATAAATAGTGATAACAGGAGTTTTAAAGAGTGTCTTTTGGCCTTAAAACCCATTCACTTCTATCAGCTTGGCTTTGCCACATTTTTGCTACCCTTACCTGCCTCTAGGGTGCAGATCAAAGAAGCATCAACAAACCGACAGCCATTATCTCAAACTTCCCCTCCCATTATAAATCATTAAAGGAAGCTCACATAAGAAATTAACAAACAACAGAGTTTCCCCATCTTGCGCATTCCCACAAGGAAGTTTCCTCAACAGCAAGTGGAAAGAAATGGGACCTTAAATGGACTATGTACCAAAATATTTTCTGAAATCTTACATGTTCTTGTTAAAATTTTATAGTTTCCCTTATCCTTTAGGGGATGATGCAGGGCCCTCGTTCCCTGCATATCCAAGCACTTTCATAACAGGCCCTTACGTTGCTGCATTACCTCTCTCCAAACGTGGAGAGCAATGAGCACAAAACATGCCATCACCCTCTATTTCTGCTCTTCATCTTCTTTCCAATCTCTCTCTCTCTCTCTGGTACACTCATTTGCACAGAATAATAGGCAAGCAGTTTAAGTTGGAAGGGGGAAATAATCCTCCTCTCCTCCGGTCTTCCTCATCTCAGAGGGATTTTCTCCAACATTTTTCTACTTCCCCAACCTCTCTGTCCTTCCATGTCATTGTTTCCCTCAGTGAAAATGGGTCGCCTGTATTCCGTCTGGAGAGTGCCTAGGTAACCTCTATGTCACTGATAAACAATAAACTTTTACTGACTTAAATGACAGGACTGCACTGAAATAGTTGTTGAAAGCAAACGTCAACAGTCATTACCTGAAGCTAATCACATTGTTTATGTGTGTAAATTGAGCCAAACGTGGTAGAATATAACTAAAGTAATAAGATTGCGTGTGTATGGGAGGCTTAGTGCTTAGCAGCCACAGAAATCAAAGGGCCTGTTTCGCATCAAAGAAGGCTCAGTGCCAGCAGGCACCTGAAGTTGGGATGGGAACTGGCTGGTTGAAACCAGAATATTCAATACTTTTGTGATTGTAAAGACATTCTCAGAGCTCAATTTAGCACTTATTTTCGAAATTGTGATGGTCTTACCCCTCTGTTGAAAGGGAATCAAGAAGTGCAACTTTGGTGCAAAACTATGTGGAGAAAGCAATCTTTGATTTCAAACAATTCTTTTTAAAAACAACAATGTAAGGTGTTGATGCTTATTCCCCTTTGGGTTGGTGGCTCAGGCCTGCTATCAATCCAAAGAGTCAGTTTCTGAAAACCCATTGTGTCAATATTTGCTGACTATATTAAGGCTTTAAAAAATAAGTAAATACCAAATGTAGGAGATTATAAGATCATGCTTTGCATAATTTCGGCACTTAGACTTGACTCAAAGATAAGCTTTTGCAATGCTAAAATTGACATTTGCAAAGCTTTCAAAGTTTCAAGCCACTTATTCCCTGATATACTACACAGCCTAAAGGTTTAAAGTTAGCATGTTGTCACGTCAGAATGATCATAATTAACAAATCCAAAGTTGGAATAAAGAGAAAATTCACATGGAAACACATGGAATTTGAAAACTGATGCTAGAGATTGTATTTACCTATTTAGCTTGATGGTAAATATGCCTTAATAAATGCAACCAAAGGATTCATTAAACTCATACCAAGCAGGAGGCCAATTCAAAGAAGACCTTCGAACTTTCTATGAGGTTTCACTGCAGTTTGTGGTTGGGTGCTAGAAATAAAAGCAGGTACTACTAGTTTGGACAGTTATGTCTCAGCAAGATTTTACGTTTGTTTGTGTTCTTTCCAGCCTGATTTATGCTGACTTGTTCCACCTGATAGTATCTGCGCTCCTCATCGTCTGCAGTGTGCATGCAGGCACCAGTAGAGGGACTTTGAAGTGAGCGCATTGATGCACATTAAATGTGATCTCATGCACTTTGCCCGTGTGCCAAGAGGAAGAAAAGCTTCTATGTTTTCAATGGTGCACTCTGATTCACCCTGTTGTCGCTTCCTCTCTTCTGTCCAGCTACCTCTGAAATCTTTGTCTCGGCTATACCACCACCTCTGCTCTGACCCACGATGGGAAAACCATTCGATTCACACATGCATGCAGATGTTAAGTGCAGTGTCAGATGTTTCCCACTCAGCCTGTCACTTTTTGAGTAAAACGGAATCAGGTTGGGATATAAAGCTGCAGATATCTTAGACATCAGTGTTGTGTCATGTGATGTCATGTGTGGTATAACTACAGTTAATTCAGGGTTGTGTACTACTCTTGTGGAATATTATATCCACTTGAGCATTAGATAAGGTATATCTTGATCTTGGAGACAGTGGATGGACCAACAAAGGTGGAAGATTATCAGATGAGACTGATGAAAAAAGATTAATGAAGCTAAGTTAAAAAACATATATCCAATGAAATATCATATAGTTAATGAAGCATATGGATTATGATCCTATCCCTGATGACACTTACCTCAATTGAATAATCTGAGGTAAAACGACAGTTGTGTCTCTAAACATTAAAAACAAAAGCTCTACATCTAAAAAAAAATTGACCTTTGAAGGCAAGACAATACTTGCAAAAAGACATTTTTCAAAATCAAATACAGAGGATGCAGGCAATCATGTCCTAAAACATCAACAGCCTTTCATGCTTAATGTGTGAACTTATAGTCAGCCTTTAAAAACAGACAGAAGAAGAGATGATTTAAGATCATTTAGTACGAGATTTTACAGTGGCATTTTTGTACCAATCAAACAGAAGCGATAATGTGCACTGGTTGATTTCATCTGTAGTCCACAGTCCCCTGTACAGTGAACTAAAACTGAAAAGCTTCTTTACATAAATGTATTATTAAAATTAGGGAAATATCGAAACATACTACACGCTATTGTGATTGGGATGTCTGTGTACAATATCTACTATGTTTGAATAGTGTCTATATTAGTGTTTTGCTTGGAAAGGTTAGGGTGGTAGTCCCTTTGACTTTTTACAATCGTACAGTAGATGGGCGCGAGTGTATTATGTACTGTAGGTTGGGAGTTAGGAAACAATTCACACACACTGATGGAGCACTTTGGTTTCATGGCCTACCCAAGGACACGTCAACACACTGACAGCAAGAGTCGAGACTCAAAGCCCCTCGAATCAGAGGAGAACCTTCTCTACCCACTGAGCCACGGTCCCCCACCTGATGGTATACACTGTAAAATACGAGCTGGTTGTTTTAATTAAAAAAAAATAAAAGAATCAGTGGCCTTAAAATTTTAAGTACACTAAACTTGAAAAGATAGGTCTATTTATCAATAAAAAGCCACATCTCCTCATTTGTTTATGCTAAAAGTATTATTATTATTTTTTTAAATTTAAGTTTAAACGCGTTCATATTTTACAGTGTAAGCAGAAACGTAACTTCTTCGAGGAATTCGTACATTTCATACACACAGTTTCATACATTTCAATCAAGCCCAACAGTGTCAGAGTTTGCATGTTGGAAAACTGTTGGAAAAGATTATTATCATTTATAACTGCACATGTAAGTTAGAGGACAGACTTTAGCTCTTATATGAAGATTAACAATTAATGTAGAGGTTTAATTTGTACCTCTGTGGATTAAAAGGCAACAGATTCGAAAAGGTAATACCAAATGTAAGTCTGGACACCGCAGCTGCATTAAAAATGCATGTGCTGCTCTCAAACACTGCCTCTACACTGTGTAAAATCAACAGAGTACAAGCCAATTCAAAGCAGTGATAATGTGGCAGTTTTTCACCCAGCACTTGTGTAATGACATCGCGGTTAGTTTTTAATGGTACTGAACTGTGTGTGCTGACCGTACCGAAGTGTAGAGGTAGCCCTCGCTGTTCATGGCAACATAGAGCCCTGTCTTGGTGCTCTGGATGGCCACTATCCTGAGCCCCACAGGAATCAAGTTGAACTGCACTGTTGAAAAAAAACAACAAAACAAAAAACAGAAAGGGAAAAGCAGTGTTAGTACAATCATTCATTTTCTTAAGACTCACAGTACTTCCTCATCGCATCTTCAGCTGTCTCCCATTTCATTCCCCCTGCTTTGCCTTATTTCTGTCAAAGGCAGGGATGGGAACTGTCTGGAAAGAGAGAGAGGGGGAGGCAGGGAAGGATTAGCAGAGGAAGATTCAGGGGGAATGAAGTCTGGTTGATTCAGCACCGGAGGGCACACAAAGACAGGAGTGACGGTATGGAGAATTCCCCCGACGGAGAGAGAGTGAGAGAGCGTTCTCAGCAGAGAGCTTTATGAATACAGTACATTACAAAGTGACATCTCCTGAGCCTGCTTTGAATTCATTTCCTCTGTCCCAACAAAGTAAACATCACTTTTCGAATGGAATTGGCCAAATCTTCCTACTGCACCGAAACATGTAACCTTGGATTTCTTATGTGCATAGCTCTCCATATAAACTCATTTCAACCTGGCCACTGGAGCAGCTCTCACGTGGAAGTGTGGGATCATCTGCATGCTCTTGTCATTTGTGCAGGTGTTCTTTGGTCCATGTATGCAAGCACATACACATGAATTTCTGCTCTGGTTTCTATGTATGTTTATACTTCCCTGTGTGTGAACATGTGCGTGTATCATTCTCAGACCACTTGTGCAGCAGCACACCCCCATTCAAAGCCTGAAGAGGCACGGTAACATGGTACAGTAGGTTGAGTCATCCTTACAAAATGGCCTCCAGTTGGAACCTTAACTAAGCTTTAATTAAATTATTTAAAGGACTAATTTAACATTGTGGAATTTTAAAGATGTGTTTTTGCTCTTTCTTTGCCATGAGGTAGTTATGTTGTGTACTAATTCCACTCTAACAACTGAGTACAGTTACTTTAAATATTCAGTTACAGTGACTTCCTGGAATCTACTTTTATGGCCTGAGATTCAGTGACAGCACTCCCTGTAAAAATCATAACTCTTCATTTATACATGTGTTTGTATATGGATTAAATAACTGATATTTTATGTAAGTGCCCGTTAGTATCTTTAAATGTATTGGTATTACTAACTTTTTTTCTGTTTTATGAAAACATCTTTTAAATGTAAGTCTTAGCCCCAAAGTGCAAAATAAAAGGTTCTCTTCTCAAAAAACAAACAAACACTCTTTTCAAATTAAGTTAAAGGAACGTTGAACTATTTCCATTTAAAAAAATCGGGTCGAACTCGAAACTAATAGTAGTTCTGAAGTGTGGAAAAAAAGCTCAAAACTATTAGTCATGAGGTGTGCTTTAGAAACATTTTTGAAATATTTGGCAAGTGGTTAGCATTGTCGCCTCACAGCAAGAAGGTCCTGGGTTCCTGGTTCCCAGGTCAGGGTCTTTCTGTGTGGAGTTCGCATGTTCTCCCCGTGCTTGCGTGGGTTCTGTGTGTGTCTCTGGGTACTCTGGCTTCCTTCCCACAGTTCAAAAACTTGCAAAACACGGGGTTGAATTAATTCTAAATTGCCTGTGAACGGTTGTTTGTCTCTATATGTCTTCCCTGCAATGAACTGGCAACCTGTCTAAGATGTATCTGGCCTTTGCCCAATGATTCTGGGATGGGCTCCAGCCCCCCATTGCCACCCTTAACAGGACAACTGGTAGAAAAAGATTGGGTGGATGTTTGAAACAGACAGGGATTCCCAGGAACAAGAGGTTGCTAGTCATTAGGATTGGTTCCTTAGGTTTTTTACATGGAAGACCCAGGCTATCAGAATTTGTGTTTTGGAGACTGTCATTGGTGGATTACAGAATAAAAGCAGAAATCCTCAGACGGACAGAATGACTAGTTATTTGGGTCATGACAACATTGTGATGCTGTCTGTAGCACATGCAGTTAATTTCTTGTTGAAAAATTAGACCTGAAAAGTTAGAAAAGTTAGACCTATCAGTCTTTTACTACCAATGGGATCATTGTCCGTTTTTATTGCAGTCTCATATTTAACAGAACGATGTCTGTGGACAACACCTTTAATATAAACCAAACAAAACATAGAACAGATGTCATGTTAAAGCTGCCCATGTAATAGCCACTGCACATGCCTCTCACTCCATCCTCAGGGCCTTGCTTCTATTTGCTCGATCGATTCCTGCATTTCAAGCAGTCGGTTTCGCAAATGAACAAGATGTCACTAAAGACCACGGTCGGGATGACAAATAGAGCAGTGCACACACTCGCACACGCCACCTTCTTCCTCAACCTTCTCTTTCTCCTCACCATTTCGTTGCTCTCCTGGTGCTGATATCCCCACATAACCTGCTGCACATTGAAAAACACATGAAATGCGCCGCATATGCAGTGCTGCACTGCCCACATTGATAAAATGTGGAAATAGGAGGAACATTTCTAATACTTTCTGTGTCAGCTGAAGTTTACTTCATTTAAATATCTTGAATGGTTGTTTCATCTTCTGTCCCTCTTGTAAACCAATATAAGCGGAAGTATGAAGGAGCTTTACTGCCTTATTAGTGCACATCACTTCAAATGCCAAACCGTTTTTTGTGGGGCTTAGGCTGAAAAACATCCTTGTTTGCAACTAAAATAATTTTCTTTCAAATACTACATTTATCCCCTTTAGTGTCACAGACTGTGATACAGTTTGTACATTGAGTTCATATGGACCTGCGGTGTAAACACACTTCACACCAATAAGAAATGATCTGAGCCAACTCACAATGAAATGATGCAAACACAACACAAAACGAACCACAGCTGCAAATTATTAAAACTTCAAATCTAAATTGAATAAGAAATTTGAAAAATCCAATTAATGCTTAAAAACATTACGTACTAAAGTGCATTGATATTTGCTTACACACTAAAATCACTGGCTTAAACCGGAGCTCTTTTTTTTTGAATAGCAAAATAAAATCATTAATATGATTTCTCTCTATGCAATACTTTTTTTTATGACAATACCAAGTGAGTGTCTTTAGATAGCATGCATGCAGTCCTTGAGATACAGAGGCACAAGGCACTGCTTTCTAAACAATGGAATAACTTGGCATTTGATCTTATATGCTTGGACGGTAGGTAGATTACAGACCTTGAGCTATATCCCTAATTTGCAGACATGTTTGGCTGGTTTTCCTCTTTGATTTGGCTGCTTACTGCTGCTAGCCGCCTTTAAAGGTCTGAAGTGGGGGTTGCACCCATAAAACGTGTGGACCTTACACTGACGTCATTAAACTACCACTGTACATTTTATAAAGCCTGGATAGAGGTGCTACAGGCCTGTTTTTAACAGACTGTGTGAAACAGAATTTCTTCTATCTACCGTAGTCTAAACTTTAAGACTTATTGTTTCAGACATTAAGAATTTCAAGGGCTAAATTTTCTCCCTGTCAACATTAAGTGTGCGTAAGGGTTGAGAACTTTGACAAGCGCCAAAAGTTACCTCTCCATTGTTTCTTGTGTCTTTCATCTACCTTGTTGCCCTCTCTCTTTCTCTTTCTCTCTCTCTCTGTCTGCATCAATATTTATTTCCCCTCTCATCTGCAACCAAAAAGAGCTTTGCTTATCAATTGGATCACAGAACTTTACGCCTGGATAATGGAGGCATCTCGTCTCTCTTTCATTTTGCCTTTTCCCCTCATCGCCCTCTCTCTGTCTGTCCTTCGCTTTAACTCACTTTTTTCCTCTGCAACTCACAGACGAGGTCGGAGGATTAATCAAAAGTCTTTTGAGGGAAAGACGGAGGGAAGGAAAAGGAGGGGAGTGAGGAGGGGTGGGTGGTGTGCCCAAATCAATCCCACAAGTCAATTTGAGGCTTCTATACAATAAATAAACAAGGAGAGAGTGGAGACCGAAGGAGGGGGAGGCAGTGGCAGGACGCAGAGTTAAGGTGCAGAGGGCATCCTCAGGCCTGCACACTGCGCTGCCGCCCTGCGGTGTAGTGCTATGCAGACAGGTGGGTCTCTACTGAGAAGGGGATTACAGTCATCGGCGATTCACACAGAGTTTAACTGCTGGACAAGCGCCAACGGCCTTAAGTCTATTTCCGGTTCGAAAGAACTGACCAGACAAAAGCAGCGCAGTGTGTCTTAAAGAATCTCATTTTCAGAATACTGTACCTCAAAATTATTTTCCACTTATCTCAGATAAACTGGAAAGATATCGGAATTTGAGATCGAAGTGTCTGTTAAGAATTGTCTGGCTGGTTGCTTTACACAAGCTCAGGAGCTGAGTTGGGAAACATCGTCGCAGCATTTCAAACAGACCAAACATATGTGACGTCTTCTCATCAAGTATGATGAGATAGGCTGGAATTACAGAAGCTTTGACCAAATCTCAAATGATATACTGATAACCAATGAGTCACAGCTTTGAATGAGTTAGTACATTTAAATATTTTAATACCTTACCAGAAAGCTAAAGCTGAACATCTGGTGGTGGAGGGAGGTCTATGGCTTAAGAAAACAGATGCAAATAGACAAAACACTGCCAAATTAAGAAAACATTTCAAAACCCAAAGAGGGAAACATTGCAAGTAGCATGAATGACAACGGATATAAATGTTTCTGGAGGATACGCTTATTTGATAACCATTTGTGACTTGAAAGAGGCAGTAGTATTCACAAAATAAACTAAAATGGATTTTTCTATTATTCTAATATTACAATGACAGTGTTTTTGTGTTTTTGAATTGTATTGGTATTACTTGAAAAAACAGTCTTCTTCTTCCTCTTTTGGCTCTACCTATCTTTTTTTCTAGGAGTCACCACAGCAAATCATCCTCCCCCATCTTTCCCTGTACTCTGCATTTTCTTCTCTCACACCTACTATCTTCATATCCTCTCTAACCACATCCATGAATCTCCTCCTTGGGCTTCCTCTTTGCCTGCCTGGTAGCTCCAACTTGAGCATCCTAACACCTTCTCGACGCTATCCCTCCTCTGCACATCGATCTGGTCTCTCTAACTTTGTGTCAAAAACATCCGACCTGTGCTGTCCCTCAGATGTGCTGGTTCATAATCCCGTCCGTCCTTGTCACTCCCAGAGAGAATCTTTGACTGTCTTTAACGCTGCCCCCTCCAGCTCTGCCTCTTGTCTTTAGGTCAGTGACACCATCTCCAAGCCAAACCTCATTGCTTCTCTGACTACTCTCTTGTAAACCTTTCACTTTTACTGCTACTCTTTTGTCATAAATAAATACTGATCCAATTTTACCCTAATCGTGGATTTGTCAAATATAATGCTTGCGCTGGTTTCCAAAGATGTTTGTATGTATGTATGACTGTTGTACCAGCCGCAATTATTTTCGAGTCAGTTTGGCATAATGGTGCACATGGATTTCTTATCATACTGTTTTTTTTTTATACAGCTCTCCATTTTTCTTCCTTGTTTGTTCCCTCTCTGTTCCCTACTGACCTGTTGTCTCTCTCTCTCCATCCTGTGAAACTAATACTTTTCCATCTTTGTCCTTTTTTACCCTGCAGCGCTCTCCGTCTGTCTCTTCGTTGCCCTCTCTTCGATCCTACTTCCTGTCGTTTGGCGTATTCCAAGTTCTTCTTCTCATCCTCACAAACCCGTTCTGGTACTCTATTACCAGCTCTCCTCTTCTTGCTAAAAACAGTTTTAGCTTTCACACTTTCTTTTTCCTGCTTGAATGCTGCGGCTCTCACGCAGTGACAAATTTCGCCTCCTCTGACTTTCATTTCATTCAGCAACGAAGCGTTATCGAGCACCGAGGAAAGTTCAACAGAGGGAAGGAGCAGTGGGGGATTGTAATTACAGTGGATCAGGGAATCAAGCTTCTTCCTTATGGCTTTGCAGTGTACACAGAGTGAGTCAATTGCTCTCATCTCTCTCTCTCTGTTCATCCCTTTGCTCTCTTTCTTTTATTCTTCTCTCGTAGTATGTCAAGCTGTCAGTTTTCCTGTCTCATTCTCTCCAAAAAACAGAATTCAGAAAGAGAACAAATCCACCTGCAGCAGGTCCATCAGCAATCATCTCTTTATCAGTGTGTTTGTTCCCTCCATCCCTTTCTTTGAGCTCCTCTGCGATCTGTTTCCTTCGCTCTCTATCTGTCATTTTTTTTAGTGACAGAGCCCTCCTGATCTGTGCCCGTCTCTGTCGCTCTTCACCTTATCTGTGTCTTTTTGTGTTTGACACCATCATACACGGTGAAACACGATGGAATTTAAAGGCCCTGAAGACCTAACCACCTCATTACAGTGAGGTTTGGTATCCTACATGAACACAAAATCACCTTTTTCATTAGTAACTTCAGTGATTTCGTTGTTCTGCCTATAGTTCTGTAGGTGTGAAATGGGAGGAGCTAAACATATTTTTTCACAGGTTGATTCACCTGTCAACACCTGTCAAAACCAATTAAACATAATGCTGCATTTATATGATTCAGGGATAACAACTTTTCCATTAGGAAGATTCATATAAACAGCCTCTCATATCGGGAAAACAACCGGAAGATAATTCTATGACATGTGCTGACAACTTGATGTAATAAATGTATAAAATAGTGCTTCCATCGATGAAAGTCAAAAGTTTCCCATATAAAATGTGCAGAATTGGAAAAATTCCTGACTAGAACCCCAAGTAGCAGCATTAAAAAACACAATTTGGGAGACTGCAATTAACTTCTACCATCAGAAAAATGCAAAATATGCAATATTTAACTTAAAATGTGACATTTTAATAATCATTGGGTCGAGTGATAATAGTAATTGATGGACATTAATCACATATTCTGCATAAAACATCCTAAAAATAAAACAGTATTTAGAAAAATGGTTGCTGATAAAGATGAAATTATGTGCTTGTATTTAATGACAAATAACTTAAACACAGGTATAGTCCTTTAACAGTTTTTCGTACTCCATAAATAGATAATAAATCTCACCACCCTCTCTATACTCTTGTCTCCTGGCTTCAGTGCTATTCCAGCTTTATTACATAATAGCTCAGAGGAGCCAAGAACAGTGAGGGAGAGAGGAGCAGGGCGGGAGAAGAGGGTGGCAACTCCTCCGACCTCCTAGCAGAGGCGGGAGACAGGGTGATTGAGGACCCATCAGCTGTGTACTAGCTGTTCGCTCCTCTCTTTCTGTTGTCCTCACGTTTTCCCCCTCCCCCCTCACTTCCTTTCTCTTCCACTGCCAGCTTGTCTTGTCAAGCTGGCTCAGTTTTCTCTCTTTCTCAGTGTTCATCTGCGCCCTCTCTGATCCTCTTATTCTCTGTTTTCCTCCTTTTGTCGCTTTCTGCTTTGCTATACATTCCCTTCCAGCTTTTGCAAAAACTGCAAAACAGCAGGTCACAGGTGGGAAGGGTCACGAGAAGAAGTCAGGGTGAAAGAGGCAAAGCCTGATGGAGGAGGGGTCATTAAAAGGATGACTTTAGTCTGGAAAAAGTTACTATTGCTAAGTAAAAATGCTTATTAATGTGCAGTTTGAGAGATCAAATTTTATGCAATCAATCTGATATAACACTGTATTTATTTATTTATGTATTTATTCATTAGAATTGCTGCTGATTTGAGTATTTTGTGTGCGTGTCTGCAGGGGGGGTACACTGCAGTACGGTGCATATTTACTGCCAAAAAATGTGTAGTGTGCACATTTTGCAAGAGTGCAAGGTAACCTATATCAACTCCAGAGACTCTCAAATATTGGTTTTAATTGTGTTTTTACTAATGTACCGCACTTAATAAACTTTACTTACTTACTTGTGTTTACAAAGAAACGTAACCACTGCCTGCATTATCTTCAGATTATTTTCAGGGATAGTGATTATTCAACTGAATCAAACATTACATTTGTGTGCTGTGTTGCGGTTGCTCCAGCTTAAGCAACAAAAGTAAATTGTTTTGGCAAATGTGCAGGGCACAAGTGAAACAGTCTGTTGAAGATATGTTTTAATGACATGTTGTGTATCAACATATTTGTCACATACCGCACAACAAAATTGAAATTCAGTCAACATGGTTGACAGTGAACCCTCACAAACGTCTCTGCTGTTGGAAACAGTTGCAAACATAATTTCGTGGAAGAAAGAAGACTGCTGGGAGGTTTTTGAGTGTATGCCAAAGTTTCTATTTGTGAAAGAGAAATTAGCCAACGTCCTGGGATGT
This sequence comes from Mola mola, assembly GCA_001698575.1. Taxonomy (NCBI): domain Eukaryota; kingdom Metazoa; phylum Chordata; class Actinopteri; order Tetraodontiformes; family Molidae; genus Mola; species Mola mola. The sequence goes on from KV751344.1 coordinate 135,740, forward strand.
TTTTGAGCCACACTATGTTATGGTTTGTTTTTTGCTTTTAGGACGGCCATCAAGGTTCAGATTCTGTTTCTCGGTTTTTACGGAATTTTTGTATCCTGGGTGCAGGATGTGGATGGGACCAAACTGCTTTACAAAGTGCATTTTTGAAAGGTCTTAACGATGAAATTAAAGATGAACTTGCTGCCAGAGATGAAGCTGCTAATTCAGAAGGACTAATTGGGTTAATAATACACTTGGATAATTGCTTGAGGGAAAGACAAAAGGAGAGATCAGTCAGGCAGAGGTTCAGTCCCCCAAGTTTCGCAACTATTCACCATCTCAACATCGCACCTCTGGTTTCAGCTATTCCAGTCCAGGTCATTCTTCTCCTCAGCCCGGTCAGTCTAGTTGGCAAGCTGTTTCTCCACCTGTTCACAACACAACACTTTGCTTGTCTCATGGGTCAGAGGAGCCAATGCAGGTGGGAAGGATGCAGGTGACACCAGAGGAGCTTCATCGCAGAGTCTGCCGAGGCCTCTGTGTCTACTGCGGCCAATCTGGTCACTTCCGCAATGCCTGCCCTCAGCTGCCAAAAGGACAGAATCATCAGCCCACCAGGGGGGATGAGCCGTTCGACTCTTTCCTCTGCCCACACTAGTGATCCTTCAATAATTAAACTTCAAGGTATGGTTCACTGGTCTAATCATTCCATTCATTCGCTTACTGTCCTGGATCCCGTAACTCTATGCCAGAGGCTCTCTCAGGCCTGTTTGCTTCCTCCCTTCCCCATGCCATGAGAGATTGTGTTATTGTCACAGCCACCTTTATTTCCTACTGCAGAGCTGTAGATCACCCGAATCAACTGGTAGTTGTCTCATTGGTTAACTGTACAGAAGAATCAAGAATTATCCTTTAGGACTAATCGTGTGTGTTGATAACTTAAGACTAGGTCACACTACACAACTTTTAGCTCAACGACACGTCACCACCTCACTACATTTCTAGCAGGCTAAACATCTCGACGAATTGGTTGTATCCATCACCAATCAGAAAACTGGACTCAGTGGCGAAAAACCATGGACAGTATTAGAGGCGGTAAACTGAAAGAGGAATGTAACATAAACATGGCATGTCTCTTTATAAAATAGACAATCAATGCTGACCACATGTACCAATCCATAACTAAATATTCTTTTTCTGGATTTGAAAATTTCTTCTACATTTCTGTGTAATAAACCAAAACACCAAAGTGCACTGTCTCCCAGTGTTTAGAAAATCCTTAAAAACTATCCCAGACTCAGATCTAGTTTAATAGAAACTATGTTTGGTCAAGACCCATATCTGGTAAATATTTCATACAAATCCATCCAGTAGTTTTTTGGGTAATCCTGCCAACAAACACACCAAAAAACAAAAGCAATCAAAGAGCTCATACCTCCACCAAGGCTCAACAAGATCAACTAAGATCTTGTGAATATACAATCTAATGATGAAATTTAATTCACATGGACCCTGGTGGACCCTAGGTCACTTCACTGCTTCAAGCCCTTTTTTGTCAAAAATACTTGTGTAAAAGGTAGAAGATAAAAAAGAACAGAATAAATATATTTACGTTGGCCTATACGTTGCAACTTGTATGCTGCGGTTTGTAATCCCATGGACTTTCTGTTCATTTTAGTGAACTAGAAAGCAGAACACACTTCTTAAAAACTGAGGAGCTGCAGTGTTCATTCACTCCTCTTTGCATAGCCATCGTCTCTCCTATTCAGATATGTAATGGATTTGTCAGATAAAAATGATCTGCCTAGTGATTTTCAGCACATTTTTAGATGTCCTGTGAAAAATGAATCATAACTGCGGACTCAAATCAGCACCTGAGCTGACTTCATCATCTAACGCTGGCTGCTTGAGTGCACACAACCACTAAATTGCCTCAGCCATGCTTGGGTGCACGCACCTATCATAGATTTTATTGCATACGCATGTTGATGAGATCCTCATTGATACACATAACTTGTATTTTAAAAGTCACGATAATTGTGAGTGAAAAATCAAAAACATTTGATTAAAAACATCAATCTATACCAGGGTCCTGCTGTGATATATACGCCACGCAAAAAAAAATTCTATTTAGTTGAAGAGTGCCCAGTGCTCCTTGCTAAGCGTGTATGCATTTCCAGGCCGACAGTTGCTTGTATGATTCAAATCAGAAAGCGAGGCAGCCTTACTGTGAACTCAGATTTATGGCTGTCCTACCAGGAAGTTCCTTTTGAAACGTACATTGGCGTAGAAGAAGGGGAAACTCCCAGTGGCGCCTGAACTGGCAGAGCGACAAAATACACACCCCGCCTCCGCGCCTCTCTGCATAGGATTGTTCACTTACAGAAGGAGCTGCTTTCGTCCTTTGTGCCTTCCATGGTGCCATCCGGCAGCATCTGGAGGTAGAAGCCGTGTCTGCAGTAAAGTCGTGTGACGATGCCCTTCAGCTGGGGCTCTGCAGAGCAAACACAGGGTTAAATGCACTTTAGCATTCAGCAGAAGACACACGCTTTTAAGTTCATGTATGCACACCTTTCCTTCGAAGACACACGCTGACTAAACAAGTGACAGATCTTGATATTTACTCTGTGAAACAGTTAAACAGTGATGTGTGTGTGTGCTTGCATGTGTGAGTGATGGTGGCCAGGATTAATGGGTCCTTGAGGTCTGCAGAAAAAAAAGAGGCACTAAAAACATGCTGGCCCCCTCTAAACTGAGAACTAAAGAGTTTAAATCTTTAAATTTCAATTACGTTGATGGATGTTAGATCTTGAATAAGAACAATATCTAATGCCTACTAATAAGCAGCAGGTCACAAATAACATGTACCAGTTAAAATTAGTTTCTTAGTCTGTGGGTATTCTGTGAGGCTTACCTAGTACTGGTTTCTGTGATATAAGTGTCCATGAATGAAAATGAAACGAAAATGAAATAAAAGCCCAACGTGACATGGGAAAGCTGAGTGTGTTCCTTTGAAATGTTGAAAGAAAACACCAAATCAAATGTTTTATTTGTCAACACAATATAGAAATTTCAAATAAAATGTTAATCACTGGGCAAAAAATGAAAATGAAACGAAAATGAAATAAAAGCCCAACGTGACACGGGAAAGCTGAGTGTGTTCTTTTGAAATGTTGAAAGAAAACACCAAATCAAATGTTTTATTTGTCAACACAATATAGAAATTTCAAATAAAATGTTAATCACTGGGCAAAAAACCAGAACATCATAGTGCTTTGTCTCCCAGTGTTTGGAAAATCCTTTAAAAAAATCCTGATTCCAGATCTAATAAGATCTAGTTAAAGGTCTAGTTAAATTGTCGACCCATATCTGGTAAACATTTCATACAAATCCATCTAGTAGTTTTTGGGTAATCCTGCCAACAAACACACACAAAAAAAAGCAATCAAAGAGCTCAAACCTCCACCGAGGCTCAACAAGCCCTCTTTTATCCGAGATACCTGCCTAAAATGTAATCAAGGCTCAACATTCACTTGCAGGCAAAAAGAATAGAAAAATGAAAAAAAAAAAAAATAATTAGATGGACCCCTTTTACTTAAACTGTGGTTTAATATAGTCTGTTTTGACAGTGACACTTTTTTCACATTGATTGAATTTAGATTTCTCAAATAGATGTCTTGAAAAAGAGGAACATTTTAAAATTTGCTGCCATTAAATTTGGTAGTTTTTTTTTTTTTCCCTGGTGGACCCTAGGTCACTTCACTGCTTCAAGCCCTTTTTTGTCAAAAATACTTGTGTAAAAGGTAGAAGATAAAAAAGAACAGAATAAATATATTTACGTTGGCCTATACGTTGCAACTTGTATGCTGCGGTTTGTAATCCCATGGACTTTCTGTTCATTTTAGTGAACTAGAAAGCAGAACACACTTCTTAAAAACTGAGGAGCTGCAGTGTTCATTCACTCCTCTTTGCATAGCCATCGTCTCTCCTATTCAGATATGTAATGGATTTGTCAGATAAAAATGATCTGCCTAGTGATTTTCAGCACATTTTTAGATGTCCTGTGAAAAATGAATCATAACTGCGGACTCAAATCAGCACCTGAGCTGACTTCATCATCTAACGCTGGCTGCTTGAGTGCACACAACCACTAAATTGCCTCAGCCATGCTTGGGTGCACGCACCTATCATAGATTTTATTGCATACGCATGTTGATGAGATCCTCATTGATACACATAACTTGTATTTTAAAAGTCACGATAATTGTGAGTGAAAAATCAAAAACATTTGATTAAAAACATCAATCTATACCAGGGTCCTGCTGTGATATATACGCCACGCAAAAAAAAATTCTATTTAGTTGAAGAGTGCCCAGTGCTCCTTGCTAAGCGTGTATGCATTTCCAGGCCGACAGTTGCTTGTATGATTCAAATCAGAAAGCGAGGCAGCCTTACTGTGAACTCAGATTTATGGCTGTCCTACCAGGAAGTTCCTTTTGAAACGTACATTGGCGTAGAAGAAGGGGAAACTCCCAGTGGCGCCTGAACTGGCAGAGCGACAAAATACACACCCCGCCTCCGCGCCTCTCTGCATAGGATTGTTCACTTACAGAAGGAGCTGCTTTCGTCCTTTGTGCCTTCCATGGTGCCATCCGGCAGCATCTGGAGGTAGAAGCCGTGTCTGCAGTAAAGTCGTGTGACGATGCCCTTCAGCTGGGGCTCTGCAGAGCAAACACAGGGTTAAATGCACTTTAGCATTCAGCAGAAGACACACGCTTTTAAGTTCATGTATGCACACCTTTCCTTCGAAGACACACGCTGACTAAACAAGTGACAGATCTTGATATTTACTCTGTGAAACAGTTAAACAGTGATGTGTGTGTGTGCTTGCATGTGTGAGTGATGGTGGCCAGGATTAATGGGTCCTTGAGGTCTGCAGAAAAAAAAGAGGCACTAAAAACATGCTGGCCCCCTCTAAACTGAGAACTAAAGAGTTTAAATCTTTAAATTTCAATTACGTTGATGGATGTTAGATCTTGAATAAGAACAATATCTAATGCCTACTAATAAGCAGCAGGTCACAAATAACATGTACCAGTTAAAATTAGTTTCTTAGTCTGTGGGTATTCTGTGAGGCTTGTAAGCAGCAGGTCACAAATAACATGTACGTTAAAATTAGTTTCTTAGTCTGTGGGTATTCTGTGAGGCTTACCTAGTACTGGTTTCTGTGATATAAGTGTCCATGAATGAAAATGAAACGAAAATGAAATAAAAGCCCAACGTGACACGGGAAAGCTGAGTGTGTTCTTTTGAAATGTTGAAAGAAAACACCAAATCAAATGTTTTATTTGTCAACACAATATAGAAATTTCAAATAAAATGTTAATCACTGGGC
>KV751344.1:156918-190515 GCA_001698575.1 Mola mola
TGATGGGGAGAAAGGAGGGACAACTGAAAGGCCTGGATGGACAAAGAGGCAACAAGAATTAGACACAGAGGGAGGAAATCAAAGTGGAAGAGGAGGAGAGGGGGACAGGAGGAAGTGAGGAAATTGATTGGTGGACATTGGGGGACAAAAGACTGTAAAGGGGATGTAAAAATTAGAATTTAGAGATGAAGGAAAATAAGATGCTGAAGAGGAGGAGTTGCAGTGGAAGGGCAGGTAGGCAAAAGAAACTGAAGATGACAAGGAAGATGGAAGCATAGCAGATGAGGAAGAACATTGGTAGAGGAATTTTAAAAGAGAATGAAGGACTGAGGTAAACTGTGCAAAAACATTTGCTGAGGGAGGGAATGGAAGCAAGCAAGTGAATCAGCAAGAGATGAAGGAGCAGAGGGTAAACACAGAGGGGGAGAAAAGGGTGGGAGGCGAGTGGGGAGATCAATCACCGATGGCCCATGGTGTTTTAACACTGAAAAGAGCCAATGGCCAGAAACTAAACTTTACACCCACACACTTCTTCTCTCATCATCACCAGCATCTCTCTCTGCTCTCTTAGTTTATCGCTTCCTTCCTCTCTCACTCCTGACGACGCCTTACATCTTTAAACATTTTACCACTGTGCTATATTTCCTCTCTTCCTGGTAAGTGCTGACCTACACACAGATAAATGGGAATACTCCCTTAAGAGCCATTAGAAGCAAATACAAGCCAATTCCCCATCTAAAGAAGCCCACTAGATAACACTTAAAGAATATTATGCCATTATTCACAGCAATGCACACAAGGAGGACATAAATATCTCACATGAAAACATAAAGGAAATACTCCGCAAGGTGCACAAAGGCCATTTTTTTTAGAGTTTGCAATACTGCCAGATGTTTTTAATTTGGTGAAAGTGTAACATTGAGCTTTTTGCCCTGAAACTTTGTGACTGATGGTGATGTTTAGAAGAATTTAGATTAAAAAAAAAGTTAGCGTTTGTAAATTTATATATATATATTTCGGGAACCAATTAAATTGGGGAAAAAAAGGGAATGTTTAACTTAGTGAGAAATGCATAACTGTAATTTAATTTCATAAATACCTGAATGAATCCTGAATAAATTAGGATCACTAACATTGTTTGGGAGAAGTTTCCCAAACGTATCGGTTGGAAGCTGCACAGCCATCTACTGTAAAACCATTTTATGTGTGTTTCTCAGTTGCCTTAGCTGATTTTGTAAGCACAAGTAAGCCTGCACCGCATCCCAAACTGTGATACTGTAGGTGCTGGAAATGGTCATTACATCCACAAAACTGAACCCTGGTAACTGGAAATGGCCCGGTTTTGTATGAGATGTTGTTCACAAATGTGTTAAAATCTATTTCAAAATCATTCATGATGTTCCCAATGGAATGAAATAAAAGGATGTCATATGTTTGTAAGATGTCCAGAATACTTAGTTGTTATGTGAATTATAATGCAATGAAAGAGTGCATAGTTTGCATTACTATGACTATTGTTCCATCTAACATGTTAATTCATACACATTATCAGTTAATTATAATATCAGTTGGTATCACATCTTGAGTAAGTAACTGTGTGATGGAAGCAGGATAATGTACAGTTGAGTTGTTGGTTATTGTGGACTAATCACCAACCTGCCTTGATGCATGTAGTCCTGTTCCATTCAACCACTGACTTCTTGTCACACGAACTTGCTTCTTCCCTTCTGAGGTTAATCACAATTGTTGCTTGATGGCTTTGTAAATACAAAGTACTGCTGTATGTCATACTGGAGCACTAATTAATTCAATTTTCTTTTCCTATTTGGGTCTGTAAGCTTCAAATATCTGTGTTTTGCGCTTGCACAGGAATCTGATGATTGTCCAACAACATTCAAATGTTGTTGGATGTGTTGAATGTTCAGCGCTGGTGTGACCTAGTCCTGAAAATGAAATGAAGTCTGAATTTAATGTAACAGCGCACTGAGAGTTGCAGGGAAATTGCATTTCTTACTTTCATGTTATCTATCGTAACACTGGGGGCTTGGAGGTCAATGTGTTAAGTACATAAGAGTCTGTGGAAAATGGTAGTAGGCAAAAAGCAAGGACACTTCCACTAGGCACACAACTGCTGAAGGAGGATTTCTCTTAATACCAGAACACCTTCAACTGTTCTAGATGTTCCAGAAAAAATAAAATGATTTTGCCTTTGTATTGCAAAATTAATCACTGGATTTCACTTTTTCCATTGACTATTAGGCAGTTATGTAGCCTCTAAAAAGTCATTTCATGTTCAGTCCGAGCACGTACAAGATGTAAATGTCAGAACTTATGACTGAGGGTTGACAATATCACAAAATAACTTGATAATATGTATTAAAGTAAAATGTTGGGAAAAAGACAGTTTTTATTCTTCATCTTTTTCTTTATGTCAAAGAAGCATATAGAAAAAAATAAAGACCAAGTCCAATTAATAAAACCATTAATCAGTATCTATTAAGTTAAAAGCAACATTATTTTAATCTGGTAAGATCTGACATTAAAGTTTTGATGTTAATGAAATATACTGATGATGTGCACCAACACTGCAATCATTTTCAGTAAATTTGTGGAGGTTTGTATGTCAAGTGTGTGCAGCTCTTATTCTTCAGCTGTGTGTGCACACACACACACACACACACAGTTTGTGACAAAAAATAGGTCATGACACTCGCAGCTGTCATTCTCTTTCTCAATGATCTCCCAGGAGAAATTCATGTGAAAGTGACACCAGATGCTTTAAGATTGCTCTGTGTGTGTGTGTGTGTGTGTGTGTGTGTGTGTGTAATCATAGGCAGTGCATTTGTGTGCACGTCTGGCTGTGATAAAATTAATGATTATGGATCCACCTGAGAGTACCTACACATTTATATGTGTTTGTGTGTGTGTGTGTGTGTGTGTGTGTGTGTGTGTGTGTGTGTGTGTTTGTGCTTGGCTGAGACTCTGACAAAGATGGATGAGGCGGAATTGGCCCTGCAAGGGACTTGTGTGCTTTTGCGTCAGTGACCTCTGATTTCAGCGAGGCCTTCAGCGGCGGACAGGCTCTCCCACCGTGCATTAGTTAATGACCAATTGCTGCTGGGTTTTTCACCTTCCAGAAGAAACGGCGTGCATACGTGAGCGTGTGTTTCAGAGCAGATCGCTGGTGGGCCAGTGGGAAGGGTGACTCAAATGAATAAAATAAATATCTGATATTGCATCAAATCTATGTAGATTGTTCATTGGCATGATCACTTTTATCATTTTCTACTCTAAATTACTATGTGTTAGTATGACAGGTATAGTTGGTGTCTCTACTTTTCTCTGTTTTGGTGCTCCATTGTTGTCCAGCTACTTTTAAAAACACATGAGTGAGCCACACCAACAATCTGGTGACATGGTCATTAATTACAGTACAATGAACACAAACACACTAGTGTCTTTTGAATTGATATCACATTAACGTCAAAGCTTTGTGTCCATTTTTTTTCACTTTCCTAAATTATATTTTTATGTGCAATACCTCAACAATTAAACAATATCACTCAAACTGCTGGCTGTTTATCCATTGTAGGAATGGCTTTTTTTTGCAAATAAAATCTTAATCCATAGGTGAAAACAGTCCCTAACAAATGCACTTTTTACTCATATTCCATTTCCACTTGCTAAAAACTACAGTATCCAGCTGTGGATACAGGATAACACTGTGTTTTAATAAACATCATCTTACAGTAATTAAGTTGATTTGAATTGGTTATGATCTGACACTGGTTGTCATTACAGAGAAAGGGAGGGAGAGGATGCAATTCTTTCCTTCTCCTGGCATAATTGCTTCTGTTTTCCCACACTGTTCACTCCTCTCATTCATCTCTAAACATATGGATTGAAGCCGTCTCCCTGCCTCTCTCCTGTCCTCCTTTCTTCCTCTCCTTCCTTGCCTCCGTGCAGTGCTGAGCCAGCATTTCCACCTCCTTGATCCCTCTCTCCCTCTCTCCACAGCACAGCAGTGGAACATGAGGCACAATGCTAAACAGGCTAAGGTATATGTGCACTCTTTCAGTCCCTGACATACACACACAAGACAGATCCCCCATGTGTCAGAGGTTTGAAAAAAATCTATTTTTACTCCTGTTCCTCCCCTCCTTCAATCCATTTCGGTTGCACACTGACATAAAGCATCAGCTCCAGAATGAGATATTCAGCCGTCATGACATACTCAACTTCACAAATTCTACATTATCTCTGAATAAAAAGTACAAGCTGAAACCTGTTCCCCTGTCTGTGCATGTTGAAAGAGGGTTTATGGTAATGTACATCTATATGGTCTCTCGATGCATAAAACAAAAATGAACATCACATTCTGTCTTAAATAAAATCTCCAATCAGTCCTTTATCTGGCTTGCTCTAGAACTCTGAGCGATTCAGCCACATGTTCAATAATTAATGGCTTGTAGTATCATCGAGGAATAGTAAAGACTGGATACGCTAAGTTGCTGAATACCAAGCTAACCACCTAGCTGCATCCATGAATAGTAACAGTAAGACAAGTCTAAACTAGCAAAAAAAAAACACCTCCTAAATTAGGATACTTTTTTCATCTACTGATCTGAAAATTACTGTTTTTAGTTAAATGTAAATGTCCTGCATTTATATTTCGCTTTTCTAGTCATTGTTGACCACTCAAAGCACTTTTACACTACAGGTTTTGCATTCACCCATTCACATACACATTCATACACTGGTGGCAGCGACGACCTCGCAGGGTGCCACCTGCTCATCAGGAGTGTTAACCATTAACACACACTCATACACTGATGGCACAGCATCAGGAGCAATTCGGGGTTCAGTGTCTTGCTCAAGGACACTTCGATATGTTAACTGCAGGGTCTGGGATCGAACCAGGAACCTTCTAATCACCAGACAACCGCTCTACCATCTGAGCCACAGCTGTTGCTAAGACACTGTTTTTTCTTTCTGGCATTTGATGGCCTCCATACCTGTGACCAGAAAGATAAGGAAAAAGATTCCCCAGGCAGGATATAAATCTGGTAGGGTGCAGCGATCGTTTTTCAAAACAACAAAGAAGTACAACATTTAAAAGCACACAAATGTTTAGAATTAAACAGAATCGCAATGAAATGGCATAAAACACAGGATTCAAAAATGGAATTAAGTTTCTTTATCCATTTACAGGTCTATGTTCTTACCCAATTATCAATTCTATTTACTAAATTATTTAACAAATCATGTTACTTCTCCTTTAAGCTTTTAGGCGACACTTTGAGACCATGTGGCTAAAATGGGTTAAACAACGCAAATTAGTCATGTAACCTCTCTCTGACTGGCTGTCACTTTTCCAGCTCGTAGGAAGGCATGGTTTGTCCTTATCTAGTAATGGGCCATGGGCAGGTTTTAGAGATCCTCTGGTCACTGAACCAGGAGATGACAAAAACTTGACTATTTCACACATTCTGCTGCACAGAAAAATCTTTTAACAATTACTGAGATTCAGCAGTGTAATTTCTTATTGAAGAATTAGCCATTAATAATGCAAATCCTGGATTATCATTTCCATGACACTTGTGGTTCTCTGTAATATTGTTCACTACTGATGCAAAACAAAAACAAAATATATGCTACTTGGTAAAGATTACCAAGTAAAGATTATTAAATTATCATTACATGTAAACAGTAATCTAAGTACATAATCAGAGTTGTCATCTACACCTACAGTTAGATTTCATTTGTCCTACATTTCTTAAATGCACTTATCAAAGCACCTAAAGGCATGCCAATGTAGCTGACAAAAGCCCTAATTGGCAAACAATCTTCCATAATATGCACCACACTTGGATCCATGTTGGTGATTTAATTACTTTAGAGCTATCGGTACCTTCCCTGATTGTGTTACAGGGTCTCTGAGTCCTTAATTTCCTTTAAGCTTACTGTTGAAATTTGAAACGAGATTATCTTCAAAGCTTCCAGGCCTCAATTGAGATTTTGTAGCATAAAACTGGAATCAAAAAGTATACTTTTGCTTGTTTCAGGCTTCCATATTAAAGATAGTATCATTAAAGTCATTGTTAAGCAGTACGCCACCTCATGGGAATGCAGCTCTCTGCCAGAGTACAGATACCATTACGGAATAGTTCGAGGGATATGACAAAGAACCCAAGACTTTGACCTGGCCTACAAACTCCCAAATCCCGATCAAATAAGTAATTTTGTGACATTACAGGGCCATGGACAGAACAGAGTCCCTCATCCTTAATTGAACTTTAATTAAACTCCTTTTCAAAATAGTCATGCGTTTACTTATTGTTACAGACAGAGATGGTCAACTGACTTCACCTTTTCTTGCATGTCCTAAGACATTAAGGCAAAAACACTCGAAGGAAATTGTCAGCATAACAAGATAATCCTTGGAATAATGATGTTCCAGAATGATAAGTCATCAGAACAAACGGCGGTCCATCGAGATTGTCCCTCATATACCCAATTGAAAGACCACAACTTGTTATTATATTTGAGCTTTTTATGTGTTGATCATGCATGTGCTTATGCATGATCAACCGATGCCAGGGCCAAAGAAATGTACTATGCACTAGCATGGTATGGAGAGCTCACAGTGGTCAAACAAAATGGACCTTGTGTGTCAAATGTGCTTGGGCACTGTACAGATGGCCTAGTGTGAGTGCTACCCTACATGTACCTAAAAATCACCTTAAAGGTAACTTAAAGTCATAGAGACACTCCAAATAAGTTCAGAACTTGCCTGCGAATCAGGTTTCATCAATTTAAATGGAAAACAAAAAGTGCTATTAAGTAATTTGACACACTTTTGTCTGTTTGATACACTGATTTCGGTTGTACGACATCAACCCACGGGTGCTCCGGGTGTGTGCGGAGCAGCTGGCAGGAGTCTTCACACAGCTTTTTGACCTCTCCCTGAGGCTGAAAAGTGTGCCCACGATCTGGAAGAGATCCTGTATAGTTCCGGTGCCCAAGAAGGGACGTCCCAGTGCTCTAAATGACTTCAGGCCTGTGGCTCTAACGTCATACGTCATGAAAACCTTTGAGAGACTGGTCCTGCAACACCTCAGGCCCCTGGTACGCGACTGCCTGGACCCGCTGCCGTTTGCGTATCAGGCTGGCATCGGCGTGGAGGATGCCATCATCCACCTGCTTCACAGAGCTTACATGCACCTGGATAGGCCGCAAAGCACAGTGAGGGTCATGTTCTTTGACTTTTCCAGTACTTTTGACACTGTACAGCCAGTCCGTCTGACTGAGAAGCTCTTGGTGATGCAGGTGGAGCAGGACCTGGTGGCATGGATAACAGACTACCTCATAGACAGGCCGCAGTATGTCAGGCTGCAAGGCTGCTTGTCAGACGTGGTGACAAGCAGCACTGGAACACCCAGGGGAACAGTACTGTCACCATTCTTGTTCACCCTCTACACCTCCGACTTCTGCTTCAACTCTGGGACATGCCACCTGCAGAAGTTCTCTGATGACTCCTCCATCGTTGGCTGCATTACAGACGACAAGGTGGATGAGTACAGAGACTTAATCAGAACTTTGTGGGATGGTGTGAGAGGAACCACCTGCAGCTCAACATTGGGAAAACCAAAGAGCTGGTAGTGGACCTCCAACGCAGGAAGAGACACCCAACACCTGTTTGCATAAACGGGGAGGGGGTGGAGATGGTGGACACCTACATGTTCCTTAGGGTGCACCTAAATAACAACCTGGACTGAGAAACAACACTGAGACCCTCTACAGGAAAGGAAAGAGCAGACTGTTCTTCCCGAGGAGGCTCAGGTCTTTCAACGTGGACACCTGGCTGCTATGGATGTTCTACCACTCTGAAGTGGTGGGGATGGAACTGGACAGTGTGGAGGTAGTGACTGAGAGGAGGATGAGAGGAAAGCTGAAGGCTATCATGGACAATCCCTCTCATCCTCTATACGGTGAGCTGTGGAAACTCAGGAGCACATTTAGCCACAGACTCATCCAGCCAAGGGCCTCAAAGCGCTTGGGGGCTGCTTCATTCCATCTGCCATCAGACTGCACAACACCACAGCTCCCACCCCTCCCAGCACCACCCACTCTGCAGATTAAGGACTCAAGTCATGTACCGCTCTAGGGAAAAAAAACCTGATACTGCACATGTCCAACTGTTTATATATATATATATATACAGAATTCCACTATTCGGTATGTAAACTTCATATACACACTATCTATCTATTTATAAATCTCAGGAACATTGCACTTTGCACACTCTATACACAGAGAATAGATTCTATATAATACTTAGTATATTTTTTCATTTCTAGTATTTTAGTTTTTATTTATCCTTTCTTATATTGTGTGTTGAGTTATTTTGGTACTTTTTACCCTGCGCTGCTACTTTCCCTTCTATATAATGTGTCAACCTAAATTTCTCCCAAGGGGGATCAATAAAGGTACATCTTATCTTATCTTATCTTTTCTTAATTTAACATATTTGAAAAAAATGAAAGCAAAGGTGGAAATTGGAGCCCACAGCTAACTATAGTAACTGACTCTACTACAGCACATTTAAAATGCTAGTAGGGTAGACAACATTAACTGCTAACACCCTGACACTCTTCTCGGTCCACGGTTAGTGTGAGACAATTATTGCAAATCCAATTCAATTTTCAAGTTCCTTTTCATCGCATTTCTCATAAAAATACTAACTGGTGCTACAGTGTTTCTGACAGAAACATGACTGAGTCCAAAAGACTTGAATTAAAAATCGATATGCAGCAAATCCGTTTTTATTTGATGACATTAAGACTAAGGCTCTGAGAGTTCAGAAAATGCAGTGTTGGACTGTTATCCCAAACAAGGACAAATGAAATACAGTACAGAGTGTGTGTGTGTGTTTGTGTGTGTTTGTGTGCATTTGTGCGTGCATCACTCTTGCAAGCACTTGTGCTGCATCTTGTCACCAGATTCTTTATGGCATTACTAATTAGACTCTCAGCAACAGACAGGCTGCACACACAGTCTGACTCAGGGGTATACCATATCGTCAAGAAAGGAAACACCCCGGGTGCCGTGGCAACCTATGGAGAACAATGGGGCTGGCTTGCTGTGCATCACCACGGGCAACAATTACTTCATCTGCTGCAAATTTGTTATGTTTTCTTTCAAGTCACTCCTCATTGTCTTCTCTTTCTTTCTCTCCCTCTTTCACTCTACATTTATCTCCCTCCCTTTATCTCCAATCTGTGGTTCTCTCCCTCACTGTGTAATCATATCTTTTACACCATAGGATCACAATCTAATCTCATGCATCACTACTCTTTAATTAAACTGATTTGTGAAGACCCTCTCCTCTAGTTTGTTCTCAATTCATTCATGCCCCCACACCAAAACACGCATATATACACATACTCACGAGGTTCGTCCTCATTCCACTACGTTCTCATTAGCAGCTCCGCAATCAGCCGAAATGCCACACAGTTCACAAAATGGGACTGCTAATTATTTCCTGCTCTCACTGTAGCAGCTGTTCCCCATCCAGGACAAACACTTTTTGATTGATGACAACAGACAGCGATGACTCGACAACAAACAGGCGACCGGTATATCCTGAAATGACAGGATTTGAGGGGAAGTCACCAGCCCCTGTTGAAGCAGTTAATTTGTCTGCTGAAATTGAATCCAGTAACACAGGGTTGTTCTCACAGAGCAGTGGGTTTCATTTTTTCTTTTAAACCGTTTGCAGTGCATGAAGTTAATCACAGTAAATGAAAAAAAAAAAAACAAAAACAACACACGCAGGGATTTTATTTGACAGTAGCTTCTGTGCATGAGAGTCTAATTTTCTGCAAAGTGATAACACAAAAATGTGAAACCATAGTAAGCCTCCTTTCCTGTTTTTCCTTTTTCATTATTTGCTTTGTTCACCAGCTTATCGACCCTCCATTTTTTCCCTCACCATTCTAGACCTGGTTCTGAGGGATTCAACCCCCCCCTGCTAGTAAACCGCACTGTAATTATACAAACTTCCTCACTGAATTGGACAGCGATAATTCGCTTTATGCATACAGAGACAGCCCTCCTGTTATCAGTCAGCCTGGTGATCTCCTCTCACACCTATCCATCTGTTGTTATTCTTATCCCAGTTGTCCTTTTAGTACACCTTTTTTGTCTTTTCTGTCTGCGGGTCAGACTGCCTGCTCACTGCTGGTGATTACATATACTGTATATCTGTTGTGTATCTCCTTTACGCTCCAGAAAAGCTGCACCACCTGCAAGGCTGCAAAACCCTGTGATAAAGCTTGAAACGCAGACCTTGAATTGAGTGAGGTGAGGTCGTTGCAACATCCAAGAGAAGGATGAAACTGAGTAAATATCAAATAGTAGTCTGTAAAAAGAGCATTTTTAAATGGTAAATTGACTAATCTAAGTTTGAAGTTAGGAAACCAAGGGCGCAGCATCAGAGGCAATTTAAGGTTCAGTGTCTTGCCCACTGGATACTTCGACACGCTGAGTGAACAGAGGATGACACAGATGGTCTCTCCATCTTAAGATTCTTCATCATAACATTACAATGATTGCCAGATGGTTGCAAAAGTAACCCTTCAACATTTATCAAGTTCAAGATATGGTGCATTTCATTTGCCATTGTGATCAAGGACAGGAACAAGTAGTACATGAAGAAGAAAGTAGCTCACCGCAGTGGCAGAGAAGTCCCGTCAACAGCTAGCGTTTTGGCAGAGTGCAGATCCACCAGCGCAAGTACAAAATACACACAACAGCGTATGTCAAGTGCAACATACAACTATAATTCAGCCTTAAGTAAGGGTTTGGCTGTCTCAGTGTTAAATTGTCACGTGACTGTTTGCTCATCTTGAGCTCCTCGTTGCCACTTTCAGTGTGAATTTCTGCAGACTTTACCAAATGGCCATCCAGATGATGTTTTTTACGGGGACATTCCTGTTCAGTCAGTGAATTTCTGCTTGTGTAATAACAGCCTGGCTTCCTGAGTCCTATGAAATGTGTAAAAAGAGATCTCAGACTGTTAAGCAAATGAAATTGTATATCAAGCAACAATAGGGACTTGGAATATGTTGGCGGCACCAAATTCAAAAAAATGTATATTTTATTTGAAGAAATAGCTAAATAAATAAAAGTTTGTATTTTTTTACATATCTTGTCCATGGGATCTGTATTATGCTTAATAAAATGTATGTATAACATTACAAGTTGATGCTCTATTCAAAACTAGGCTCACTAAAAACATTAGGGAGCAACTAACTGGGACTGATGAATATTTGTAGTAAGCCATTGCAATTTGTCCCATTCTTGTGTCAATATAATGGAGTAGCCCAAAATCTTTGACAAACTAACAGATGGACTATCGCCAACCTTAAAACATCTCAAACTACAATGTAACAATACTTTGCTATTATATCTAGTAAAAGTTTAAACTAAAAACCATATCAATAACACACAAATGTTAGTATACTTCACTTTACAGGGGAGTCAGAAGTCAAAAAGAAAGGTCAAGTGTGGGAGTGACAGCCTTTCTGCAAGGATCTCAAGGACGCTTAAGAGGAGCAGATGCTTCCCAACAGGGTGGCTTAACTGGAGACATCTTAAGATCATCTTCCAAAATCCCAAAGTGCCAGAGATCCTTGAGTGGGGGACGCAACTGCTGTTTAAGGAGCAGTACGCAAAGGATCTGGCAACCACCTCCGAGATTCACAACAACATGTGAAGCCATAATGACTATCGCCAGGACGATCATTATCTTCATGCAACAGGGAGGCAAAAAAGGCCTAATTACTTCCTTTTAAGGTCCCTACAGGGGATGAGAGGAAAAAAGTGTGAAGATGAGGAAGGGGGAGGGAGAGGCAGATTTTCAATAAGCTGATCAGCTTTCCCATGTTTCTTAGCTCGCTCCTGTTTTCTCTCTCCTTGATTTAATTGGAGGGAAGGTGAGGCGAGCAGAAGTCAGTGGTGGTCGTGGAGGGAATCCTCATCCATTTTGTCCATATAATTGCTGCAGGGTTTTTGTAATTACATCTAAGTCAATGCCCCTTTGGGCTGCAGGAGGCTTGAGAGCAGAAGATAGGAAGGATATCAAATATTTCAATTAAAGGGGAACAGAAGCTTTACAGTTATGCAATTATTCACCTAGCAAACAGAGAAATAATGAAAATGGTGATGTATACATAACAATTTTTAATGGAGGTTAAATAAACTAGGTCTACATTGCTTGAATAACTTGAATTGCCTATACAATCCTATACAAACCTGAACATAAATTTGAGCTTGCTGACTAGCTGGCGACAAAAGACCCCACAATGCTGCACAGGAAAAGAAACCTTCATAAAAAGTTCTTGTCCTATAAGGCAGACAAAGTATTTTCTAATGTCGAAACATGTTTTCAAGACCTTTTGTCGTTTCTTGAATACCTTAGTAACAATGGGGCCCAGGATGGCACTCTCAGTGAAAGGGATACCAGCCCCAGTGCGACTATAAATTTACTATTTTTAGATTGCATATAAACTAGGGTTTTCAATTTAAGGTGTTTACATACTAATTTCAAAAATAGTTACGATGATTATATCATATGTTTGCAAATATATAATCTTAAATTTTACAATTCTACTCACTGGACCTTTGAAAAATGTTAATTATGGCCTCCTGGCAATCTAGGACTTCATAAATCATACAATCATCAAAAGGCAATTTCTCTTTTGAACCTATGGTGGCAGCACGGCTCTGTGGCTGGGACTTTATAAAATCTTTGCCCCCCTGCATTAAACCGCAGCATCAATACAAGCGTCTGTTTTTTGGTTGTGTTTGTGGATTATGACTAATGTCACCTTTTAGTAAATGTGTCAGAGATGTCTGTTGGCATTTCAAAATTGAAATCTTCCTTTGTTGAATTGTGTAACACAATCAAACTTAAATCCTTGCTAGCAAGTCACTGAATGTGACCATTAGCTGTTGTCCAACTTTGGATACGAGGTTGACAAGTGTGTAGTTGCTGGACCATTGGAAAGAAGGGGAAGACTTGCAACCAGACACACCAGCAGTAGCCTATGACATTAACCCAACATTTTAGGTTCCCATCATAACTGTGACATCAGAGTAAGTTGGCCACTATCTAAATATGGTTTCCAGCCTTGGTGAACACAGTGCTGACGACATTTCCTTTTGTCCATTTCCTATATAAGTTAAAAGATCTGTCACCGGCTATGTGGAAAGCAATGATTTCATATTTCTGCCGGACTCTTCTAACAAATAATCTCATTAAGACCAAGATACGTTAAGCATTATCAATACGTATATATGCATTCTATTCTGGCACTGAGCTAGGCAGGGCTGTGCATGTGATGAAAAGTATGTCTGCTTTTGGACAAATTACAACACCATATCAAACGGTCTGTTTGGATGTAAAAATTTAGACAAACAATGCAAGTCCACAAAGTTGTTGTCAGTGGACAGCCTCCAGGCTGTACATCATGTTGACATTACAGATTACTGTGTGGGCCCCCGAGACTTCAGGCTTGCAGAGCAGCTGCTTGAGTCTCCATGGCTATGAGCAAAATCTGTGAGTATTCTTGAACTGAATGGCAGTGCCTTTAAAATTGTATTGACCAAACAAAACATGATGTCAGCATTAAATATATATTTTACTGCAGGATGTTAGCAATATTCTGTATGTCCACTTCTGCTTTCAGGGATCTTAGTCCACAAAACCTGAATTTTAAAACACTTTGATGTGCTGACTTTTCGGTGTAAAGCATCAAATTCCAAATAATCAGTACATGTGCCCCCCGATCCAGCAATGAATTTAGGATTAATCGCTTCATGAAGGGAACATAAATTAGCAGCAGTAGCTCTTCTCATATTTCTACTCAACCACTCATTTGCTGTCTCACCTAGTGACTCGCTGCACACAACCCCCCCATGTCCCACTGCTTCGCTAATTTTACTTCACGCATATTCAAATGTGAGTTATGATCTGCACGTGTGCCTGAACTTCCACTGTTCCCTGATAAACGGGCTCCCCAGCTCCCCGACTAACAATATTGTTACCTTATACTTTAGACATCTATACCTTAGACTGAAAGCCTCACATAATACAATATGACCCTCGGGGTGTGTGTGTGTGTGTGTGTGCGTGTGCGTGTGTGTGTGTATGCGAGTTGATTAATATTTGATGCTTCTGTGTCTATGGCTTGAGTGTTCACTTTACCTTGACATGGACTAGGCAGAGGAGTAACCCAGTGCAAGACACGCCCATCGTATACTGCCGTATAATAGATGTACTTTAAGCTGGCCTCATACTATGTTACACAACTTATTAAACTCCAGTTTGCGAGCACAAGTGAACCTTGTTAATTTTTTGTAGGAAAAGCGATCTGTTAAAAAAAAAAACAACGTTTTTTTATGGACCCTATAAGTGTATTAGTTATGCTAATTCTAGCTAGGGAACAACTATATGTAAATGAATATAGTTGGATTTTTTACTTGTGAGTGTGAATATTTTCCTCCAGATCATCATCATCTTTATAGTCATCTTTATTTCCCAGCTGTCATTGCTGCCCGAAATGTTACTACAAGTATGTTGCAGATAGGGGTGCCAAATTTCACACAACCAAATCAGGGACAGAATCTGTTGTGTGCTAAGCCTTTCCTGACACATAACAGGTGCATTATGCATTAAGTAATCCCTTGGGTGTCGTGGCCCTACAAGCAAAGGCATGGGTCCCTTCCTGAAGTTACTTTGGTTTTTACTTTAAGGTACAAAGCTGCTGTGATGTTTGGTTAACTTTAGGTGTAAGATGATTAGGCATAGGAAAAGATCAGTCATGATTAGTTGTATTTAAGCACAAAAATGTGGTTGAGGAAATGATTGCTGATGCTCGCTTTCAAATTGGATGCAATCCCCAACTTTCTTGGTGAAAGCTCTGTGAAACCTAATCTGTTTTCATTACATGTCGGTGGACGGTCGACCAAAGAAGATGATATAATGTCTCTTATAATGAAGCTAATCGCATTACATTAAAATGTGGCCTTATAAGCAAATAATACATCGCAGCTGTGTATAAGCATGGATGTTAGGATGTACAGAAGTGTGTGTGTTATAGAGAGAATTGACTAATGCAGACATCCTGTCATTGAGGGTACAAGGGCATCGCTAAAAGCCCTCTTTATGCAAATGGGGCAGGTATGACAGTGTGTATGTGTCACAGGCAGGACATATCTCACAATGATAACTTATCTCAGCCAGCAGATACGGCTGATATGGAATATGAAAGACGCACAGACAGCAGACGAGCCTCCTCTCTCTGCCTCACGCACACACAATTACACTCGATCTCCCTCAATCTCTCTCTTTCTCTCTCTCTGTTCTGTTACATGGAGTGCTCATTAACAAATATATTAATGGCCTCTTAATTATGTCTGCTTATCTTCTTTTAAAGCACCGGCACTGCCCCCAGCTTCCAATTTCAGCCTAGCTTCTTGCACACACGTGCCATGTACATATTTACATAAATCCGTTTCACACATCCATATACATAAGTGATGAGACTATCCTACTGAAATCATCACAAACACACTAAATTACTGGCACTTTTCAGACTCAATTATCTGTTGAAGGCTCCGATGAGAGTCAGGAGTTGACTTGAGCTTCTTACATTCTTTCCTTTGACTCCCTCTCTCTCCCCTGCCTCACTCCCCTTGCTTGATATAATTGAGAACCATTGGTAGCTTCATCTTTCCCAGGCCTATCTCCTCCCTCTCTCGCACGATCGCTTATAAACTTTTCCTGATATGTATTTTTTTCCAATTATCTTTCTTCCCACATCTCTCTGTCCCTACCATTCCCTCTCAATCAGTACCTCTTGTCCCTCTTACCTCCTTCCGTGCGTCCACCCACCCACCTACCTCCTCTCCTCTTTATCCTCCCATCTTTCTATCACACCGGAGCTGCTTTTAGTTCCTTCTTTCTTTTCCTATCTGTCCATCTCTCTCTGGCTGTCCAAGATATATCTGCGTGCTTACTCCTTCCCCACCTCCTTACTTTCTTACCTCACATTGCAACACATTCTTGAGTTCTTGTTTCAAGTTGTGCAATGACCTAAAACACTTTAAAGAATATTTTTTTTATTGTATTTCTAGTAATATGTGCCCTTAAATTTGATAACTTTATTGAATATCAACGATAATTTGTCAGCTTTTTTATATTATTAATGTTTACTCAAAGATACTTGTTTAAAATGGACAATGGACATGCTTGTGTTGTACGAATTCACACTCCGCAGCCTGTTATGCTTTTATATCTCCCAGCTCAGGTTAGAGAAGTTCTGATATCTCAGAGTGAAAACCCTCAAAACCTCTCTGGCTCATCGAGAGCTGACAAAAAGTCAATATCCTCTGCACAGGCTCAGGTTTTGACAAAAGAGATACCTGCAAAACCCTGACATGGCATGCCGCGACCAAAACAGACTTTCATCTGACCAATGAACGTTTATTTCAGCTGGTTCGGAATACTGCACACCATTTAATTCATGCTGAGGTGATGATGCTCAAAACTGCATCCTAAAAGCGTAAATGAGTGCGAAACTGAATAAAATGTCATATCTTACCCTTCTTTTTTCTCATTACAGGAATAATTAATATCAAGCCTGGCATGCTCATGTCTTTGTCTTCCTGAGACCTCTTGACTTATGGCACTTTAGCCCCCATCTATCCATCCTAATCATCCTTTCTCACGGTTGCCTCTAGTTAGAGGTCAAAAATCAGTATTTCCATGTGAGTTCTAATTACACCATCTCTCTTTTCACTCTGTCCCAAAGAGAGACAGCAAGGAAAGACGGTGGATGCTTCACCTCACTGCACACACGTCTTAACAAAGTGCTGTGTGAAATATTTACACACACACACACACACACACACACACACTCACACACACACTTCTCTCGAAAAAAGAAAGAGAAAAATGGCAAATGCCTGTGTAAATTGGCTTCTGTGGATGTGTTTTCTATGTAAATCCCAAAGTCTCAGGGCTGAATGGAAAACTGCAAATGGTGATGAACTGTCCTCACAAAGGGATTGCTGCTTCGCTGATAGCGTGTGATAAATGTAAATGAATTTGCATTCGCTTGAATCAAAGCTGTATCTTACGGCAACATGTGATGTTTTCTGTGGTCACTTCGGTAAGATTACCAAACATGCACCAAACATGTAGTCTGACAATAACACTGTGTTTAGTGTCTCTACATTCATTTAGCTTGACAATGTTCATGTTAGCAGTTTTTTTTTTTTTTTTTTTATTAATTTCATGATCTTTTTAAAAACACATGCCAGAACAAATAGAGATGATATCACCAACGCAAAATGGCAGCGCCCGTATCTCAGATATTTTGGCTTCATATTTCATGTAGTCCATATTCACTTAAGTCATGTGACTTAGGCCTTGCTTGAAGATACTTCTTTGAATTATCTCTCTATATTGTATCCCCCTGTCACAAAGTTTCCTGTTGCTAAGGCTTCGGCAGGGTCAGTCCTGCTGAGAGCGAAAAGGCAGAGGAGCTTTAGCTTGGGGACATTGTCATGAGCACACAAGAGAATCAAATAAATCAAACTTTATGAATCTGTGATGTAGCTGTCTAATTGTGATCCAGCTGTCTGAATTCACCTTGTTCTCTGTCACATCCAATTCAAGCTACTGACTAGCCCGACCTTCTTGTCATTATCTGCAAACTTCCAGATTCATTCTTCTTCTTCTGTTTGCCGCCTTCAACAATGATTAAGAATTTAATGTGTGGAGACACCTGGGATTTAAAAATAAGCCACATACGTGATGCTTTGCTTTTGATATAAAATGCAGCATTGTACAATACAGAAATTCAAAACCTGATGTGAGAAGTGTCTTGAGGTTAGAATTAGATCTTCTGCAATACGTCATGTTGAAATGTTGAGTCGAGTTAAGACTGTGACATGAATTTGTGATGGAAACCCCATTGAATAAGTTATATCATCTGGTCTCATTATAAGGATTTAATGCCTCTACCCTTCATCTCTGCATTTCCTTAAATGGATTACACGAAACATCCGCAACATGAATACATATGTCAATATATCCATTTATGCATAGAGCATGAATTGGTGCTGGGAGGGATAGATGTTCTGTAGATATGAGTCACCATGTTGGACAGCATCATGAGTTTGAATCTGTCTTGTGACCTTTGTGAATGTCAGCACCCGGCTGTGCTCCATCCCGTCAGTTACCACTTCGAAATGTCTAATAAAGCTGAAATGGTTCAAAAATAATGACGTTAAATATCTGCAAATGGTCGTCCTTCATGGCCCAGTGGCCTTAAAGAGGTTTACAACATCTCAACTTGCAAAGATTTCAAGCAGCACTCGCCTCCCTTGCCGTGTCCTCTGATGCAGCTTTGATCCACAAATCCAGCACATAACCACTAGTTACTTAATTTGGCATAAATGAATGAAAAATATATAAAATGACACCGAGCCAACCTATAGGACTTTGATCTAGAGGATATGTGAGATTTAGTGAGACACCCCTCTCTCTCTCTTGACATCTGTCAGCTGCTGTGCATTAAGAAGCAACACACATTACATGTAATACACAGTAGAATAAAACAGCTGGTGTCTAATTGAACTACACTGTCTGCTTTAGAAATACAACATTACATCCTAAATACATCCCATAACCCATGTTTTGTTTGAGTGTGCTTTAAACTGAAACCACTGTTGGCTTCACAGTGTGCACAATTATCATTATGGTTATTATCATTATTATTATGAAATCGATCCTTATCTGTTACTTCTGTACTGTTTCTGCAGTACAGAAATACTTTGTTTAAACTGAATACCAGTTCAGTTTACACAAAGTTTGTCTATCTGGTGTTCTAAGGATATATTTATACCTAAAGGGTAGTGTAACCCGGGTGTACAACCAGGGTAACTAATTCTAAATTGAACGTGACTAATAGTGATCCTTTCTACCCACATTAAAACAATACAATTAAATTAAATTAAGACAAAAGTATGCGTGAAGGTGCATTAAAGACATATAACCTTGAAACTTAAAATAAGCTAGTGGAACATTTATTTTAATAGTTAAATAGCAAATATAAATATCAAAACCCGATTGCACTTGAATGCAGCATAAGTAATAATAAATAGTAGGAAGAGAGTTGACCATCATGTGTTTCATGTTTGCAAATTGAAGAAGTTAAAGTTTCTTTCTATTCACCAGTATGTCCTCTTCTGTTGCTCCTTTTACACAAACATCCCTTAATACAGGCATCTTGAGAAAACACACCCCACTAACACACACACACACACAATGCTTTTTCTCAGCAGAAGTGTTTAAACACAGTGCACAAAGATCCAGCGGGATTAAAAGATTAGGATTAGGATGATCAATCAAAGTGTGGTGCCAAGCAATGGCAATATGTGGGATACTTTCCAGAGCACCTCCATCTGAGATGATTTTAATATGTCGTCAGAAAAAAAAAAAAAAATGCAGTTTAGGATTGCAAAATTAACCAGGACTGAAATGACAAAAATTGTAATTTAAAAGAAAAATCTGGCAAATCTGCAAAAAAAACGTTTTCATAATGTGAACTGAGTGACTCTCTCTTCTCTCTCTCTTCTATCTCTCTCTTCGTCCTTCTTTGCAGAGTCCAATTGAATGATTGATAATTTAATGGCAGAGGTAAAGCCCCAGTTTTTAGAGGAAGCTCTTCTCTCATCTGCATGCAACGTTTTGCTGAGAGTGCAGACGTGTGTTTAGCAGGGGGTTAGGGGAGTTTCTCTTCTGGCCCAGCTCCAGCTCTGACAGATTGATGGCACATTAAAATGAAGGACATATCAAGCACCTGTGATTGTGTACCACATGAGAACAACACACAGGTAGACAAGGTGGTGCACACACACACACACACACACACATATAAACACATACTTGGGAATTCACAGTGCATCTGACTCGTATATTTTTCAAAGGGAGCAAACACGTGCCAAATTGTGACGGATAGAACGCAAGTATGTGCTGTAGGTCCTGAGCCAACGTCTACAAGTGCGCTTTTGAAAAGCATGCATCATGCCCTGAGGGGTTTGACATAGTAAGCGATCACAGATCTGTGCACACCCTCTCCTCTTTTATCATCAGTCCATGTGTGTATGCACACTGTTAGCACCTGCAACTGAAGGCTGCGTGCCTGTCTGTGCAATTTGCCACGTTTCTTTTCAAAATAATACAGCAACGTTTGCATTTCCGTCCTCATAGTGTGTGCCTGGATTATTTCTGAGCATCTTCTATGCAGTAACATAATGATTTATGTCTGTATGGTTGGAAATGCTCATCTTCCAAGTCTATAGGCACACGCCAGTTAAATTATTCAGTGGTATTCATGTAACACAACAGTGCTTTAAGTAGAGTTAATGTGGCATGCTTGTTGAAGAGCGTGGGGTGCATGTCAGATGAAACAAGAAAGTGGACGAATGGTAAAGGGAAATGTTGAATTAAACAGGTTAAAAATAAAACCTATTCATTTAGAAGCAACCTTATACTACTTTATACTGCATGTGGAGATTCACAACTTCACTCAAATAGTTGCTTCTATCTTCTACAAATTAGATGTCAGATCTTCGTTCTGTTTCAGCAATGGACTGATAAATGAGAAGACCAAGGGCATGAGCTGATCTCGTAGTCCACAGCACCTGTCAGGAAACCCTACATCCCCCCTGGGTGCCAAAGTCTCTGCGATCAAAGTAAATTAAACACATAATCAGATAGAGACGCATGTGGCAAAGGATGCAAATCGCAGACTTTTTTCCCCCATCAGGCTGGTTTATTCTTATTTAACTAGACAGCAGCATTTTTGAGTGTTTAGGTTTAGCGTAGGAGGGGTGAAAACACAGAGAAGAAAGGTGGATAAATATGTCACAGGATTTAATTAAGTTTTCGAGATTGTGTCAGTCAGGGACTCTGTGGTTGATTTGAAAGATCAGACTCTCCATGAATCACCTAAACCAGTTCGTGTTCAGTGCCATTGTGGATGTCTCTGCGTGCCTGTATGTCTTGTTCAAGATTCAGCCAGAAGCCTTTCATGGTGTCTGCGTTCTCCCATCGTGTGTGTCAATGTGTGTGTGTGTGTGTGTGTGTGTGTGTGTGTGTGTGTGTGTGTGTGTGTGTGTGTTCCGTATCCCGTAACTGGCCTCTATGGGACACAAATCCCGCTTAGCTCTGCACGCAAACCATGCAGCAAATTGATTGCATATAAAATGCTAATGATGCCTTTACTGTCCTCAGCATGCTAATATTGCGATTTAATTAGAGGCATTTATTAAAGGGGCATTGCACTGCTTCTGTGGGTTGTTTTTTTTTTGACATTGAGGAGGTTGTCTTGGTGGGATCCAGGGAGGGGTGGGGGGGTTCAGTAGATGCTGACTCAACGCTTGATGGTCATTTGTTAGGTGGACTCTCAAGACAGCGAATCCCAGCAGAGTGGAAATTGTCTGATCCAAGAGATGATAACAATGAGTATATCTGCATACATGCTTTACTGTGTGTGTGGTGGTGTGTGTCGGTATGTGTCTCTGTGTAATATGATTGGTTGGAGGTCATTTGAAAAGCATTTCGAGATCTAAAAAAACCCTCCAGCCTCACTGCCCCGCTCTCATTATACTTGATGAGACTCTTAGCACATTGGTGCTCAGCGCCGTGCCAAGAATGTGCCCATATACTGAGTCAAAGCAGCTCATCTCATATCTATCCGGATGTCTTCATTAACAAAACGCCAGCAACATTTCATGTCCTCAACAACTGTCACACAGTGCCCACATTTATGTTGCATGGCCTTGCATGTAAAACGTATACATACCAAGGTACCATCTAAAAGAAATATTCAGTTTTGCATGATAATGATGATTGATGCCTGTCCAGAATTTCCTCCACGGCAAACCAAATAGCAGTCAGTGCTATAAATCAATTTGTTGGGAGGGCTGGGAGTGAAAGCCCACATTGATCATCATGCGGGCCGAATGTTAGCATCTATAAGCCATTTATTCCAGCCCTTTTTCATTTGCAGCATCTGGTGCAGTGACAGAGGCAGAGGGCGGAACCTGTTACCAAACAACAGAGGACGTCTGTTCGCAGGTGATGTACAGCGTAAAGCACGCGGCCCTATTTCTTGTTGGTGATGGATTGGGGCAGTCAGGGTTGTCTGTAGCTAATGAGCAAAAGATATTCGATTTTTTTTATGAGGGTGTTAGTTGACATTGTCTCCATTTTGGCCGCCCCCCTTCAAAAAAAAAACAAACGTTTATCAGAGGGTTGAATCTTAACTGTATTTTGCCATCCCTTGACACCGTACACAGTTTTAAAGGGTTAGCGAGGGTGGACGGTGCCACCCCAAAAATCTGACTGACCACCCACATTGCCAACATCTCTGTCACATCACTGGCTTTCTGTGCTGCTTGGCCGGCATGTTTGTGTGAGCTGTTTGTACCAGTTTACCTTAAAGGAGAGTGTTTTTTCTCAGCGAAAGCAAAGTGAAATGAAACTTTTCTTGCCCGTGGTCATGCCGGCTTGTGTAGAAAAAGTGAGCACACACCAACGACAGAGCATTTTAGAAATGGTAAGTACAATTAGTAAGCCTCTACTGTTTTGCTCTTGTCAGCTCTGCTGCTCAGATGAAGTTTGTTTGCATGCTAATGTTGACACTGGTGCCTATCTACTGTATGTTAATGGTCTTGGGCTTGCGTTGAATGATTTTTCACCGGTGTGCTGTAGCCTGTGGAGCAAAGTCGTCACATTAATGATGAGTTATTTGATTCCGGCCTGTCAAATTGAGACATTTGTCAGTGTGTCATGATGTAAAATACTAATAATGGCAATAAGCAATGTGGGTTTATGTTCTTTGTGATTCTGGACTGATTTTTGGGCACAAAAATATTAAGAATGACTGGACAAGAATACGGTTACTGAGCATGATATGTACAAAGGATATTATGTGACGAAACAATCTGCAAAAGCATCAAATTTATATTATGAATATGTTTATGTGCTTGCTTAAGAGGCACTTCAGGTCTTGTTATAGATTAGAGACCACAAAAAACATGGTTTATAGTCATTGTTGATCAGAACATTATTTATTGTAATAATACTTAGGAACCTGAAGATGGAAATACACACTGTTGCTTTATCTAAAAGTCACATTTACTCTGTGTGATGCAAATGTGGCTAAACTGTTTATACAAAAATATCTGGGCTAATTGTATTAGTGTACAGTATATGATAGTGTATGGCATATAATGTGATTCTGATGAGTAATTTTTTAATTAATTTAGAGGTAGACAGATCCCGGCATTAACATGACGCAGCTTTTCTCCTGGTTTGTTTTCAAGTAAAAGGTCCTACTTATTTGTTATTTGTCACTTGACAAGTAAAGTACTTAAGAGGAGGAGACTGAATATCAACAACTAAGCGCATGTAGCCTGTTAATTTATGTTTTAGCATAGAGTTTGTTTTGTTAGTGGAATATTAATACATCAAAAAAAATGAACAATACGGCGTGGCAACTTGTACTTAAGCATTTGCTACCTCACTGAAAAAATTTCTCGAACTGCCACTGCTCGACTCTAGAAAACATTAAAAGGGGGAGACGGTCTGTCGCCATGTACGAGGTGGTGGAGAATAATTTCATGAGCATCCTTTCAGACGCAGGCAACGGTGTAAGGAAGCAATTTTGAATGCCCACTGGCTTGTAGCAGATTAATTTACTGTGTTTTACTGCACAGCTGCTCATTTCTGAGGAGGAAGCATTTTTTTTAACTCTTTGAACTCTTAACAGTTTCAACACGCTTTTTACGCCATTTATATGAAGGCTTGTGCTACAAAGCATTTCTTTTTTACTTTGTTCTTGTGTCTTTTTGTCCTTGTGGACTGCCAGCATGCAGTCCACTGAGGCTTGAAGACAAACTGATTGGTCAGTCTCACTGTCAGTTAGCCAGTTAGCTGCATATTCGCAGCGCTGTGGAACACAGCATCATGTATTTATACTCCTGCTCTAGCCACTGATTAAACCTTTAAGACTCATTTCTGTTTCGTAAAATAACATTTTTTTGGTCTTTTTTTTTTTTTGTCTTTATGGTCTTAAAATAGCTTGGATTTAATTCTACACCTGTGCCTCATCTGCATCGCGTGGGAATGTTCTACTAGCCCCGACCTGCCTCTACTCATCGCTCATTGCTCCTCACCCGCAGCCAGAGCTCACCGGATTTATCGTCTTTCAACTTTTTAAGTAGTCTACTCAACGCTGCACAATGGCAAGTTCTAACATTGGAGTAATAAAACCATCCATGTTTGAACCAGACACAGATTCCCAGGAAGAAGAGGAAGATCTCCACACACCAACATGTGTCTATGTAACACCGAATGTTTGGGACAACAATTACATCACACCTCAATTCACGCATGCCGAAATAACTGTAAGCAAATTCATATTTGCCTATGTTTTCACTTGCGCTGCATGATCAGGTGTCTATGGAGGTAAATGGCAGGATTTTTTTAAACAGAGGAAAATTATCCAAGGAAAAAAGTCATATTAGTGTGGACAGGGCGTGAGTTTGGAACTCTCTGCATTTTAGCCTTTGTAGACAGTAAAAATAATGAAACAATTAGAGACACTGTCCAACAACGAAACACTGGTGTTCAAAAGGTCACCCATTCATTACAGGATGCACAATAGTACATGTGAGCGAAGCATGCTAAGCTCACATGACCAATCAGATCTCTTCTCTCCATCAACTCTTTAGATGAGAGGAGCCTCTGAATCGAGTGGAGTGAGAAACCATACATGCAGTTGCAGACTACTTAATGAACATAGTTTCTGGATTGTGATACTGTCAGTTATTCAGTAGTTTATGCCTTCATTTGTGTCTATGAGACTTAACAACATTTATTGGAGAATCTCAGCTACAAAAATACACGATTGGCACAATGTTGAGTGGGTCAAAAGAATTCATCATAGCTATTTCTATTGTTCTTACCAGACAACCTGTGGAGTTTGTATCGTTTGAACCAGGGGTGTCAAACCAGGGGTCACATGCACCTCAGCTTGATCTCAGCAGGGCCGCACCAAAAAAAAAAAACATAGCCTAAAAATCGATAAGTTTACACACTGACAAATTTCTCATTTTATTTTAGTATATTTTAAGAAAAAATGCATACTAAAATGTTAAGAATTAACCAACAATCCATCTACAAAACAGATGAAAAACCTATCTTGTGAACAATTTGTCCCAGTTTCTCTATTCAGTCAGTCTCAATATCCTGATATGTACAAAAAAAGACAAGAAATCAGGTCACAGTGACTTTACAATGAAACTGAAAGCTATAATAAAAAAAACAGGGTCATTCAGATATTAAAACTTCACACTCTATCCACTTTTCTCCTTTTAGATACATAAAAATTTAGACAACAACCTTTTTCCACTGACAGCTCCTGCGTACAACATTCAACTAGTTATTGAAGCGTTAAAGGGTTTCCAACACTCTTATCGGGACAGCGCCCCCAGTGGACAGGCAGAAGTACAATTAATTGTGAAATTGAATGTTTTTTTTTCTTTCAGTATTCAGACTTTTGAAAAAACTCATCTGAGGGCCAAACTGGATCGACAGGCGGACCACTCCCAGCCGTATGTTTTGCACCTCCGGTTTACCATCAATCCAGAAATCTAATGATGTATTTCATCTTATCCGTTGAGGTCACAGGTTGATATTCGTTTAATCAACAATTTATAACTTCAAATATCTCTCACCTAATCTCATCTTAAAAAATGCATACGCCAGCCTTAAAGTATGCAGCACATTCCCCTTTTATGAAGATCAATCAATTCATGATTTTTATATGTCCATATTTGCATACACCTCATTTATACATCCTACTCCTGGTCCTTATCAACAAAATGAGCCATTATACCTATTTGTCAACTCTCCTCCTGTGCTATTAGGGAAATCCAAGTCATGAGCATCGGCGCTTGGTTGTGCACCAATCTACTTAATAGCAGAACAGGCTGTAAAGAGCTCACTGAAGGTTATTTACTGCTTATAAAGTTCTTATAAATAACTCAGACTCAGATTACGGTTTGATCTGAGAGAAACTTGTGTAAATGTTACTTTGAGTTGTTTGTTTTGATTCCATTTTTGCCATTTTCACTTTTTGGTTAGGCGGTTGTCGTGAAGTTACCCACACCAGTAAGTGAGAGAAGTGACAACTATTGAATTATGTTGTTCACATCATATAAATCTCCTTTTAAATATAATGAGAGATATCGCGAGGCGGATCTTTGGCATTGGACTGAAAACATAATGTCATCATAATGTGTCATTTGTAAGAAAGTTAATGTATGTAAATAACATTAGCATAGACAAACTCTACACCCTCAATCGCTCCATATCATCATGTAACTTGCATCACACACACACACACACACACACACCAATGAAGAATGGAAAAACTCCAAAACCAAAAGATTTGAGTTCCCCACATAAGACGTGCATTGCACCCTCTTCTGTTCTATTAGCAATAGAACCAGAGTTACATAACATGGCAGCACAATACCTACAGCATCTCTGCCTCTGTAGGATCTGGTCTGGTCCGACTGGCCCAGAGACAAGATGGTTAGACACGGGAGAAAATATTTCGAGTGAGGAGGGACGGGCAGACAGTGAGGGGGAGAGAGATGGTTCAAAGGAAGCCAGATGTCCTTGAGAAGATAAGTGAGTGGTGTGGAGGAGGGGGATGACGCGATTGAAACTGTGCGAGAATGGGAGAAAGGGACGCCAGATAGAGAGGTTGGATTGGATGGTTTGAGAGGATAGAGAGAAAGGGAGAGAGATAAATATAGTCCCTGGCATAGCCCTGACTGGAGAGTCCAGTCTACGGGGCAGTAAATCGCCTCAGTCAATATGTGGTCTCCAAATGCTGCCACGCATTATTGATAAATCAGTGTGTTAATGAGAGGAGCTGGTGTAGCCTTATGAATCACAGAACAACAATGACGGACACACACAGTCTGGTCAAGAGTGCTGACTACTGTCACCCCGCCATTTGTAGTCCGTCTCTCTGACACATACGTCTCCCCCTCCTTCCCTCAAGTACATACACGCACTGACACACGTAAACCAATTTGCATTAGCTGGATAAACACTTTCACCCCGCACTGCAGTCGCGACTGTGAGTGTTTTCCTCTCCTGTTAACAGAAGTGAGAGAAGGGGGCTTCCACAGCAATTCCAGCAGACAGTCAGAGGACAACACAAGCTATTTTGGTTTTGCTTTGATATCCAATAGGCAGCTTATCAACCTTATTAGATCCTATCAGCCCCGTGCAGACACACAAATACACACTTGCACACACAAGCGAAGATGGAGCAAAATTATCTCCCTCCCATACTCCCAACAACTATCACTAAATGTCATCATTTGTGTGTACTGACTTATGAGTTTGTATGAGTATGCGTAGGTGTTAGGTTTGTATTTATGCAAACACATATTTTATATTCATGTCTGTGTAATAACAGATACATGTACTTGTGTACATGAAAGTGTGTAAATTGGTTAAGGCTAGCTTGCTTGTGTGTGTGTTTGTGCAGGGCGATCTGACCTTCTCATAAGCTGAGTGGGCTTTAGTGCTGGGGCATCATTAGTATGGGTTAGGTGAGGGTTAGAGGGTGTGTGTGTGTGAGGTGAGGTGAGGGTGTTACAGAGCGGGGAAGGATGTGGAAAGGCAATGGTTACGAGAAAGTAAAGGAGGAAGGTATGCGGGTCAGACCAGGACACACAAATATTATTTAGATGCATGCAGGAGACAAATGATTGGGGACACCAACACACACACAAACACACACACACACACACGCACACACACACACACGGTCACACACTCAAGTACAACTCTTCCTCTTCTACAATAGCCTCAAATGGCTTCCAGCAGCACAAAAAGAAGATATTCCGTCACAATGGAGAGTGGCACAAGCACACATTGTTAGATTCATGATAACACCTACACGTGCACACACACACACACACACACACACACACACACAAGTACATGTTGTATTTAAGGTCCCATTAATTGCTCGCACGATCTCAGGAACATTTATATGTCACAATTTTCCACTTGGTCCTAATAATGGACTTAGTCAGTGGTCAAAGATCACTGGGATTTCACAAAAAATCCCTTCAGCCATCACACAATAATACACACTCTAGTTAGACCACATCCATACTCAAGGCATTTTAGTCCATGACAAGCTCTTTTGTTTAGCTGATATCGAGCGTCACATAATTGTCCATGTGACCAAGCTCTCTTTAAGTCAGTACAGATACTACGAGCCTGGAAAGACATGCAGGCAGTTATTCACGTTAAACTGAAGCATGAGTGAGTCTACACCAGAAGAAGCAGAAGCACAAGCACAAGCAGAACTGAGGTATATACTCTGTTCACCGTATATTTATTCTTATTTATTGTCTTCACGTCTTTTCCACAAATGCGCAGCTGGATGGAAACAATGGTAGAGTTGCAGTACTCTCAATTAGGAGACAGACACTGAGATGATTTGGGCAACAACCACAGCTGAGCATGTAGTCATTCATGTGGCATCATAAACCCACTGAGTAACTGCTGAATCAACAGAATTAGTTTAACTTTTGACAATTTGACTTTGGCCTTTTTTTAAGACTAATACATGTGCATGATTATCGAGGCTATGTTAGATAGATAGATAGATAGATAGATAGATAGATAGATAGATGTACAAAAGTATTGATACCCTTGAGTTTTGCTGTATTTTCTTTTGTGACACTTTGTTGATTCTACTAGGTGTAGAGATTTGTGGCTGTCCTCCATTGTGTGTTGTATCTAATTTCATTCCAATGCAACATCAACTGACATGTGTGTGTTACTGTATTATAACATCGCAAACACACATCTTTTATCATAGTGTATCACCAAAATAATGCCTGCATACAACAATAGTAGATCTTAACCACAGGTTAATTAAAAGCTGGTTAATGTTGAACCATGGACCCAGAAAGTTGCACTGCTTGGTTTCATGATACTTTTTGTAACCTGCAACCTGAGGGTGATCGTATTAATTGATTCTTCTTAGTGTTTCTCCTGGCAACTGTAGAAAGTAATTACTGACTTCTTGTAACTGCAAATGATTTCAAAGATGAAATTCAACATCCATTTAACTTGCAAGCATAATAATGTTTGTTAATGTCTTTATTATGTCTGTGAGGTATCAGTTCAAATGTGTTGTAGGTAAATTATAAGCTTTTAAAAGTACCAGTGTGGTAAAATGTCTGATTTTTTTAAGTTTATAAGCCTCATTCTAGTTGATAGAATGTAATTGTCTCCGTTTTTAGATGTGTGCATATAAGAAACTAAAAAAAAAAAAAAGAGATAGAATCCGTGCTTGCCAAAACTCAACAGAAGCCAAGAAAAGATCATTAGAGCCATGGAAGCTGGTGCGACAATGGAAGCCATCAGAAAAACAATGGGAGCCAACCAGAATACAATTCAATGCAAAAGACCATAAGCCACAGTATGTACAATAAGCCAACAGCACCCAAATGATGCCAGGAGAAACAACGGAGGCCAGTTGGAGGCAAAGTGAAGCTGGCTGCTCTAAAGTCCTGCCAGTATGAGGAGGAGGACGAGGAGGAGGAGTCGTCTCAGGAAAAGTCATTTATTCCCGGCCAGGGGTCAAATGTAGCTCGGGGCTGAGGCTCTGAGAGAAACTCACACATGATGAAAACACACATTCAGACACACACACATGCTCATGGCCAGGGGTCAGCAGTGTCCTCACACACTCACGCAGAGACTCCTTGAGAGAATGATAAAGACGCACGCTGCCACACACAGTACTTAACACAGACCCCTATAAATCACAAAATGCAGTGGTAGAGCCGGTAATACATCTCTAACCACAACCTCCACAGCCCGTCTTTTCCTGATTTACCATAGTAAATCTGTGTGAGGAGCACTGAAGCCATTAGGAAGGAAATTGTCTCAAACAACAGACATGGTGCCAGAGCCAGCACCATCTCAGCCCGTCCTGCATATTTTACAACACTAATTATAATGCAGAGTGCAGTTGCCAATATTGCAGATGTTTCTAATGTCAGAGATTCCCCACATAATTATCATGACGAATTTGGCACACCAAGGTCATGAATATTACAGAGCGCACACAGCATAAGGACTGGACTGGACACATACACATTCAGACTGGTGATCTATTCTTTGTTTTTGTGATCAAAAATTAAAGAGGCCCACATGTTGTTGGTCTACATGCACTCCTCTATCAGTGACAAGAATATCACACATTTCAAGAAGAGAGACAAGTGTCTTCTTGTGAATAAAAACAAACCACTTACAACTGTTACCATCAAAATGTTTATCAGCTCGTCAACGTCTTGTCTTATGTGAGAGAGGTGGAAGATAGACTGCCGACCATTTTTCTTCACAGTTTACATTAGTGAAACTAATAGTGCGAAACAAAAATCTGAAAAAAACTTATGATCCAGAAAAATATGACCTGAAAAATTGCAAATATGACGTCTAAAAAAGGACAAAATGGCAGAATGATTAAAAAAAATACTTACAAAAACATAAAAAAAAAGGATCAAAAGGACTGTTGAAACTCTAATACTAGTGGTAGTACAATGAAAAAACTTCACTATGAGTATGTTTTACCGCCTGCTCCTGCTTCTCTGTTGTTTAGAAATATATTTGTAAAAACATCCATATGGTATCATCCTCACCACATTAACCTTTGAAAAACCATATGATTGTAAGTCTACAGAGGAACTATTTGCAAAATTCACTTGAAAATCGATTTATCTTGGATTCATAATGCCGAAAACAATATGCAGCACAGACACATCCTACACACATCAGGTGTCACTGTCTCATTTAGTCACAAATAATAATTTTGCAATTACATTTAACATGCAAACACACAAGACAAATTAGGTCATACTGTGTTTCCCTTGCCTTGAGCGACGCACTGGGAGGGTAATGGCCCCCTGAATTGTAAATGAGGCGCCTCTTGACATTTTTATATCATAGTAAATCACTGTGTGAGCCACAGTGATTTTGCACTTCCAGATTACCAGCATGTGTTTGGCTTTGTTGACACCTCAACAAAGTCATTATTATAGTCACAACACAAGCTTGGTCATCTCTCTGGTCAGTGGTACAAATCAATGATTTAAACTGGAATTCAGTCACTCATTTCCTGTTGTACCATGAAAACAGGACATGTTGTGCACAGCTACCAGGAAGATGGGTTGGGATGTTTCCCAGATACAGATTAAGTCCTGAACTGGAAATTACAGGCTGTGGATGTTCTCCAATAAGGCTTTACATTTGAGGATTAATCTGTAGTCTGGCAAGTCAAACATTAAAATCCAGTTATCCAGCATAGGCAGAAAAGGGAACAAAGAAGAAGGAAGGCTGAAGAGGGTGGAGGAAGGAAGGAAGAAATTGGGCAACATTGGGCAACAACAACCAAAGTGACATTTAGACAGGAAGACCCAAGTGGACTCACCTGGTCTTTTCTCCATTTTTCTCCCTCGACTGCCACATAGTCGAACCTTCGATATTAATATGAGAATTTGCTTCTGGCAGAGAGACTTGTTGCTCTTTGGGCAGGGCTTGCGTTTGCTGGCGATCTGCCGGTTGGCCTGGGGATCCTTGACCTCCCTGCGCTGGCGAATAAGAGAGCTGGCAAGAGCAGCCATCTTCCCAGCGCTGACCCTGCCGCCGCCTCACCAGCCTCTGGCGGCTCAGTGGCGCCCAGGTGTTGGGGGGTACCGTGGGCCACCCCCCTGCCCACTCACCCAGGGCGACGGAGCACTGCTGTGAGTGGGGTGCAGAGCGGAATAGGCGACTTCTGAGGATGGACTGAAGCAATTGGGACAGATACAGAAAGAGAGGGAGAGGGGGGGAAGAAGGGGAGTATGCAGAGAGGAGAAGGGTGTATCCCAAAAAAAGGCCCACCAAAAACTGAAAACTGGGGCCCGTTGAGGTTTGGATTGATGAGTGATAGTCTTTAAATGTCCTTCTGGTTGTTTGTTTGCTGGGTGTGAGTAAAGCCTTAATGCGTCACTGTACCTCTGCTGTGACAAGTCATGTTGTTATCCACCCTAAAGCCAAAGTCTGCCAGAGCCTCTGTCCCCCTGAGCCCCTCTCTGGAGCTCTAGAGAAGTTTGCTTCAATCAGGTCCGAAAAAGGATCAAAGCATTTCGCCTCATGATGACGCCAGACCAAACAAAAATCCCATTTGGTCCTCTAACCCCACACAGTCTCAGACATCAGAATCAATTCAGGTGGGTGAAAAAGGTCCTATTATCAACTCTTTCCAAATACAAGAAGTGGCAGTGTCGGGGGGCACACTGCAGCTCCGTCTCAGCTGTAAAATCTCCCCATCAGAAAGAAATGATGGACAAGTAGAAGAAGAACAACAACAAGTAGGGACCGTCCGACCTGAGTTATCAGCACTGGAACCTGGGACAGGGATGAAGAAGCGATGTGGATGGATGCTACAGGATAGAGTGCAGCTTGTTCCCTCGCTGTCCTTTAAGGTCGCCTGGCATCACCTCCCGCGTTCACCCGCACCCTGAGACAAGAAGGGGAGAAAAGACAGGCGCTTGACAAATCCCAGCATTTCCCAGAGACAGAGGTGACATTTGTGAATGATAGAGAGCGCAGTTGAGGGGGAAGGGGACGCGAAGAAAGAGACGAGAGAGAGAGGCAAAGAGTGCAGTGAGTCTATCTGTCCCCCATATCGGATCGGGCTCCCCAACTCTCCAAGCAGTGCGCTACACCAGAGCAGAGCGCAGCGCTGTGTCCTTGAGCCACGCATGCCAGCTCGCAGCTGAGGAGAACGAAGGATGAATGAATGGAGGGAGGCGGAGAAAGGGACGGAGGGAGGGGGGAACAGGCAAGGGGGGTGTGTGTTGGCAGGTAGCCGTGCCTTACGGTGGGATGTTGTATCGCCGGCGCTCAGGCGAGAGACTCCAGTGGTGCGTGACAGTAGTCCGGTCTGGTTCTGTTGAATCTAGCTGTACATTCTGTGTGTGGTAGAGAGGGAAAAAAAGTGTGTCTCCTTGACAAGGCACCTCTCAGCTTCAGTGCACATGTGCGTGGAAGTTTGTATCTGTGTGTGAAAATGTGAGGTTGTGTGTGTGTGTGTGTGCGCTTTCTTGCTTGTCCCTGCGCACAATGCATTATAGAGAGCACGCTGGCAGCATGCTTCACACGCTCCCTCTCCCTCCTACTCTCTCTCTCTCTCACGCACGATTTCTCCCTCACTCACTCCCTCACTCTCAAATCTATTTCCCTAAACCCTCCCATTTGCTCTCCCTTTTCCCTCCCTTTTCTCCTCCCCCTCTGTCACTCTGATCCCTCCTTCAATTCATACGACTCAACAGTCTCTTCCCCCCATGTCTATGTCT
>KV751344.1:207674-236279 GCA_001698575.1 Mola mola
ATTATCACTGATAATTACAAATATGATGGCAGCAGCCAGGGGACATTCCTCCATAAAGCATGATTGACAGTTGATCAGGTCTGTCATGCAAGGCACAAGCTCTGAGTGGGCCGTGCCCAAGAGCAATAAACTGCTTCTAATAGTTACAGCTGATTGGCTATCTGAAGTATGGAGAACCAATCCGCCTCATGATCACAAGCATGTGCATGATCAAAATAAAAAGATACAAGGCAATTCAGGCAGATTTATTTGTTTGCTTCTTTTTACTTGAGGCGTTTTTAATGTTGAATTTTCACCACACTTAAAGAAGATAATAACTAATTATTCAAGTCATCTATTAATCACCATTTACCATTCAATCACTTTGTAGTCAACCTTATACAAGTAGCTCCTCTGAGAATGTGTCTGGTTCAAACATTCTATGCTGAATTATCAAAATGTTGCCACTGTGCAGCATATAGTAGACTAAAAGTCAGAAGATGCAATGACAGGACAGGGCTGAAGTAGAATATCAATAGATGAGATGAAGCAAAGATGTCAAATTACATCCAAGCCATATATTCAGGCCATGAAGGGATTTTGTTTTAAAAAAAAAAAACAAACAAGCAAAAAAAAAAAAACCAATCAAAATATGTCAATTTACAAAAAGAATTTTTTTTTTTATGGGTTTAATCAATGGCTGAAGGGTGAAATCAAGAAATGTCTTTAATATTATTGTCGAAACATGTTTTAGCTAACAACCACTATGACACGACTACCAGGCTACTATGAACCAGAACTACAAACCTAGCGAAGAATGAACTATCCAATTAAGTAATTTCCAAATTAACATTGAGAATGGTTTTAATTTTTAATGGTGTGATCCATCCTGCTGTCACAGATGGAAAAAAAAAAAAAAAAATAGAAAATGTAATCTCAGTAGCCTTGGACTTGTATAACTCAGCTCTCAGTTGGGAAATGCGTGTGTTACAGTAACCCCACTGCCTCTCTTAATCAGGAACGCACAATGTTCCTCGTGTTCATTATATTGCCCTTATTCCCTGCGGACCAGAGTGACTCCTCCAGTGAGTTGAAAACAAGTCTGTTTTCATCAGTCTGTGTCTTAATTTAAGTCCCAGGATGGAAAGAGCCCTTCAGGTCTAATGTGGCATAATGAAAACAAAAGGCCTAAGCACGCATCTTTAAATATAGTTACATCACGCCACTGTCGTGAGTCATGTCGTCCGCCTTGCGTGGGGGGTGGGGGAGGGGGCTCTCTGACAGTTCAAGGGGTAATAAAGGGTATGAGATGCAGCGCGGCTATGACCCCTGTCATTCTGATGCTTGTTTGATATGGAAGATTGATGGGTGGGCACACTGTCAACCTGAGTTATTTCTTTTGGTTTGTGTTTTTGATTGGGAATTAAAATGCATGTTTTTACTCGTACTTTTGTGTGTGTGTCAGCTTCATTTGCACATTGGCACATACAACATGTATTAAAAAAACCCAAAACAAATGCACACAAAGTCTCGAACCTTTATTGAGAGGTTTAACAGGAAGAAGATGACACGACTGAGTCACCCTAGTTAATCGTACTCATCAAAGTCTATTAAAGGTCAACAGATAAAAAGTCACATAACTACAAACTCTGTAGAAATGCAATACTAATCAAATCAAATTGGCTTAACAAAATTTCTGTTTCTGTGCAATGCAGCAGAAAGTCGTAGTGGCACTTCAAAACTTTACTGTGGCCACTTTTACAGTTCATTATGCAAGATTAGACTGTTTCTATTAAAGATCAAATACATCCTGTATGAAACACATAGTAATCTATGAACATACTGCACAGTGTATTTGCTCTATGCATAAAATAAATGAACAAAATATCTCTATTTTTATACGACTATGCTTTAATCTGTAAAGTTTTCACTCAAAAAGTCACATGTAGTGGCGCTTACAGGGGTTAAGTGAGATTTTTCCATTATAATTAAATATGCCTCATTAACAGCATTCTATAAATCACCAGCAGCGATATTCAAAATGTCCAAATTTGTGTCTCATTTTATGACCCCCTTTTGTCGCTGAAGG
Organism: Mola mola; assembly: GCA_001698575.1. NCBI lineage: Eukaryota > Metazoa > Chordata > Actinopteri > Tetraodontiformes > Molidae > Mola > Mola mola. Next base: position 209,743 of record KV751344.1, read on the forward strand.
GTAATAATGATGATTTGGGGTGTTTAAGAGGCTTTGAATGAGCTCAACGGAGATGGGTTATTATTTTTTATCCCTTTTCTCTTTGACAACAAAGAATGAAATTTGATTGATGTGGTTCCATTGTAGCATGTGCTTGGGGCGGCTATAAAAGGACTGCATTAGAATGAAGCACAGTGTGATTGGGATTCGTACGAGGACTTTCATGGTGAGGAATATTTGCAGTTTTTGAACTGGCAAGAATAAACAATGATGAGGTTCTTTGCTGACAAAAGCCAATCCAATGTACCTTTATTGCCAGCTCTTAGTAAAATTAAAGTATGTCAAAATCATGTCATCGTTTCCAAACTGATATGTGTGTACGTATCTGTGATTTTCCATCAACACTGATGATGATACTGATGATTGCAAAGCTTGTATTTGGAATCTTGCCAGTCAAACACTGATTAGACAGAGTGCAATTGATGGACCACAGAGGCTGTGACTACATTCTGAAGGTGCACAGGTGGATGCCAAGGTTAAAGGGGTGAACAGCATCTGTAAAATATGATGGCAACTGGCATCCATCACTCAACCGTGAACACTTCTTATAGGAATTGAGCCTCATTATCCAACTAAACACCATTATCCTCCCAAGTACGATGGGAGAACGATTCCACTCCCAGACCCGTTAAATATCGAGCTTTACCTCAAGCAGCTCTTAGCTTAGGGAGCTTTAACATAATGAAAATTTAACATCAGGATTATGGTGTCCAAAATGATCACAGTTATCAGTATTATCCGCATTCTAAAAATGAGCTGAAAATGTTTTTAAGAAGTGGTGATATGCAACCATAAATAGTTTCACAAAGTTTTATTTTATAAGCTACAAATAATAAATGCTGTACAGTACAGTACAGTACAAGTCTGGGACTCTTGTAGACTTTCATTTCGTTGAACAGATGTATATACAGCATGGAAATGGTTAACAAGGAGGCTTTTGGGGAGGCTCTGAAGGCATAAAACTAAGTCAATAGACTTCCACCTATCAACTGGGCATACTTACTGTTTAACCTTATGCTATTTTCTTCCATGAACATTCGCCAGCTCTCCAGAAATAATCTATTTCTAAACGGGGTTGGGGGACAGAAAAGATAAAAATGTGTGTGCCTTGAGGTTCTAGCTCTCGTTAAATATCGAGTGGCTTCTTTTTTTGATTGCGTGGTAGTTCCCTGTTCTCACGGACACCAGCCTGTCTTCACGGAGAGCAGGAGAGAAACCTCAGCTCAGAGGCCGAGGCAGGGAAACACACACGCACACGCAGATACCCCACAGCAAGAGACCAGCATCATAAATATTCATACGTTCCCATAATTGTAGAAATGTAAATACATCAAAAGAAAGTGAAATTGCCGGCATCTGGTCACTCTGGAGGGAGTGAAAGGGAGAATGTGAAAGAGAGAGGAGAGGTTATGGACGAGGATGAGGGAATAAGGAGAAAAAGGAGACGCTGATGAGGGAATGAAGAGGAAGGCTGAAGAGAGAAGAGGGGAAGGGGGTCGATCAAACCGCCCAGATTATTTTCCACTTTTAGCATAATGACTCTCACTCGGATTCACACGCAATTACTTAATGATAAATATCCTGCAGAGCCGATCTATTTTTTGATCGTCGGGTGGCGAGCAGCAGCAGCTGTAGTTAGGGCTGAGGAACGAGGAACATCTGCTCTACAAATCGAATGTCCCTGTGAGCGTCAGAGGATCACAGGCTGGTTTCTGTTATTCCACTCTGGAGTCAGCATGTGCTGTAAAGCCATCCTTAAAGCCAAACCTGAGTGAGGTACCAACTGATCGTTCGTCTGTAATGTTAAAAATGTATGTTTCTTTAAGTTTAAATGTTTCTATTTCGGCAATACTTTGCAATAAGGGTAAATCAATTAACATTAGCTAAGTGAGTTTTAGAAGGCGATGGGTGTCTTTTTTAACTTTGCACTGTATCAGTGTCGCTGTCAGAGAAACAACCCAAATCGCATTTCTCTTAGTGCAGAATTACTCCTTTAACAAGGATAACTGGTGTCATCTTTGCAGCCTGGTGAGCATAAGTATTGAATTAATAAACTCCCATTTCTTCAGCGACAGCAGCGGCGCGTGCGCTGACAGGAAGACCAGCCGTCTCTTCCTCGTGTTTTCAATATGTGAGTGAGGAGGGTTTAGCGAGGTCAGTGTGACTGCCGCAGATGTCGGGAACAACCTTGATCTCTGATACATTTTGACATCAGCCATTACTACTAACCAAGCCAATGAGTGGCAAGCCTTGCCTACAATCACCATCAAGCATACAGGAAACTAAAACTAAATGATCTGCATGTTATCTAACAGTCAGCCTCGTGATAAAATAGCAAAGCATTTAACAATGAAAGCGGTGGCCACTGCTGTCCTTAAAGCACATTACAGTCCTGTAGTGTTAAAGTAGACAGTGTCCAAGGACTGCAGTGATTGATGGTCCTTCAGAGGCCTTGGGGGTTTGGGGACTGCAGGTTTGACCTCTGCAGAGGTGAGTAGATCAGCAGCTCCGCTATGACTCACTGCCTACCTGGAGGAACACTTAGATGCCTCCCCTGACCTTCTCCTGTGTGGAAAACACATGGGATGCTTGATATGTGGAGGTGAACCAAACGTGTACACGCATCCTAAATGTACTGACAGTTGCACACCAATACATAAACACCACTAAAGCATCCAGTGGGCCTTCCTTATCTTCGTAGAGAGGTAATGAACCGATAACCAGAACCCGGTGCTCCTCCTCTGCAGAATAAAAGCCTCTACAATGAGCCAATCACAGCAGAGCATTTTCCCTGTGATGTAATTCTAACTCAATCATTCGGATACATCCCGGGCTCCACCCGCACACACGCACGCACACACTGATGAATAAAACATTTTGAGAATGTCAATATTACACAAACAGACGCATAGAGGAACGAAATGAGCAAATAAAACAGGTGAATCGCTAATTTCAACTGTGTCCCAGTTTGACTCATACGCATGTTGACATGCTTGCACACACATCACGATCCTGCATGCGGGTGTGAAGCCTGACAGACAGAGAGAGAGATGCGGCGTACACACATGACAGCATCCCCAAGGTCGGCATTGGTGAGTGCGGCGTTGATAACTTCATAAGCAGTGAGCTCCTAAATGTTCATCAGTGCTGCCACCCCGCCTGAGGGTCAGAGCAGAAAAACAGAGGCAAAGGAATGTGTGTATGCGTATGTGTTCATCTCTATGAGGACGTATGTCACTAATAATGTTCCTGCAGGGATTAGTTTCTAACCAATCAGGACAGCATAGCGTGGTTATCAACCGAGTGCGAGTGATCAAACCAGGCACATGTACATCCACAGTAAACATTGTTGTCAGATGGCACACACACACACACACACACACACACACACCTTGGGTCGGCCAGTTCCGCATTCTTCAGGCACGCTTCTTTACATTACACCATTCAGCCAGGACAAACACTACAGCCACACTTGTCTCAAATGTTAAGCAGCAATAAGCGGACGTGTCAGGTCAGTGTGACTGATAAGGTTTCGTTTATAATAAAACTACAGAGGAGGATCCTTCCTCTTGAACTGGACGCTACAAAAATAACGGGGAGCTGTTATCTGTGCTCAGGGGGCCCATTGACTCATAATCTATCCCTTTAATAAATTATAGCAACATGACTGTAAACTGTAAATGACCTTTGGTGTGGACGATGCTAAATGAAGAAAAAAAAAGTTGTAATAAGATGAAATAATCCTTTAACGTGAAGAATGATCTCTCCGACTTGTAAAAGTGAGACGTTTAATCCCGCACGGCGGCAAAAGAGGAGAAAACACTGAGTGGATGGATTGTCGGAGCGGTTATCTGCTGTCCTGCGGCTCTAACTTCAAAGGATTCGTAAATCTCCATCCAGCTTCACGTCTATGACTCAAGCACGGCCTCAGCAATAGATTCTAATTCGTTTATCGATCCCTCCGTTGTTTGTGCTTCCGTCTCGTCCCGCATTAACGGATGCTCCTTTTGGCATTTTGATATTGACACTTTTGATTGATTTAAATGTATAACGGCCCTGTGGTGTTCTGCTCTTCCTCTCTAACGGGCTCTTTGGCAGCATCCCCCTCTGGCACTGGTTGAAAGGCGGTGAGCTGTGAGAATGGCTTTACAAGCGATTGTTTAAATTAAAAATGACTGACTGATGTGCTGTTTGATCCACTCATGGGCCTCTAATTAAAACTGGTGTTGAGGCCCCTAAATGCAAATGGAGTACGCCCAGACGGTCATTTCACTGGGATCCACTTAAGACTGGTCACTGCTTTATTTAACTCTTTGTCTTATGTGGTTGAGTTAGAGAAACCTCACGTGTAAAAACTATTGATCAATGCAGCTGCAGTCGTTGCGCTCAAACAGACAGTTGAATGTTTTAGCTTTAATGAAAAAAAAAAAGCAACCCCACGTGAGTGTAAAGTGAGCAGCACTGCTACATGATGTTACTCCAACAACTCAACACGTTCTCGCCGTTCGCTCTGTTCCCGCCTTGCCTCATCCCACATTCATTGACAGAATCTGAGACAGTGTTTTCATCCCCTCAGTGAGTGTGTGATACCTTTTGCCCTCCCTCACACACTCTACAGCCTCTCTGCAGGTGTCCCTCCCCGTTCCGTTTCATTCACAGTGCAGTGCCGGCCAAGATGACTCATCCTACGCTGTGAAAGATGTGAATTGCTCCCTGTGTTTATCACAGTACTTGGTCCTTTTCCAGTCTCCCTCACCTCCCCAACTACAGTATATTTCTCTCTCCCTCTCTCACTTCCTCACCCCACTTCTTCCAGTCCCCTCTGTCCCCCTCTCTGTATGTGAGGCACTGATCCATAGCTCAGCCTTGTCATACCAAAGACAATGATGGACAGAAGAAATAAGTAGCTATGACAAAGGAGCACATGTTATATATGCAGATGGAGCTACAGTACACATGAGTAGTGGCACCAGAGCGCAGACACGAGCGTCAGCAGCTCACTTGTGCTCAAGTTTGACTTCAACAAAACCCCAAAGGTCTGAAATGACGATACATTTTCACAAAAACGATATGTATTATTTACATACTCGTGCAAATGTGTTATTTCTATGCTAGTCAGGATATTGCACTAAATGAGGTCCAGTTGTGGCAAGGGCATCTCAGAATATCTTATGAAAAGATAGAAAAATTACCTAAAATAGTTCCAATTACAAAATGAAAAATAGAAGAATGTATTGTTTATTATTTAAAGCACGATTAACTGTCTAAAGCTACTGATTTGATCATTAAAAACTCATCTACATTTCCTAAAATTACATATTTCAACTTTTTTTAAGTCCCTTCATGGCTTGAAATGCCCTTGGTGTAGTTATGATGTGTGTCATAGTACATAAAACACCATAGGGACATTTTATCATGATCGAAAAACAACTTGATTTTCACCAGAGGCAGTCGTTAAGAATACGTCAGACACTTAGACAGACACTTTTGCTGACTTTTACTGCATTTGAAATATGTTTTATAACAAAAGAAACACACGTGAGTTTGATTAGTTGACTAAATGCCAAGAGAGCTCATGAAACTGCCTGCTAACAACCAGGACAATCGAAATATGATTGTCATTGACTCACTTTCTACTGTTTATCCCGTTGGGGTTTGCTGGAGTCTATCCTCCCCGCATCGGACTGTGGGAGGAAGCACGCAAACACAGGGAGAACATGCAAACTCTGCACTCCTGACTGGGAAATCAAACCCAGGACCTTCTTGCTGTGATGTGACATTGCTAACCCCTGCACCACTGTGGCACCCGATGCCTTGTCATAATGAATGAAAATGAATTAGAGAGAGACAGAAAATTATGGAGACAAAATGTGCACAGAAAAACAGACCCAGATAACTGCTTTTCAGTTTCATGCTGACGCGACTGATATTTCACTGCAGATGGTCTTCAGGTAAGTGAAAAGACATGTATCAAAATGATCACAGCATCATATCTTTAACTTTTTTCGCGTGATGTCTGGCTGTCCTACAGATCTCGAGATCATTTTCAAATGGCCACTGCCAAGCAGAACAGGCAATATACAAGGACAGAGATGCATTCATCCCTATGGCGATTGTGATCTGCATGATTGAAAGTCTGCTCTCAGTCCTGTAGATCACAATCACACTAGTGATGAATGTGATCTACATGATTGAAAGTCTACCCTCGAGCCGGACCAATCAGAGCCAAGCTGAACAACACTGTCTGATGCTCCCACAGAGCCTGCCTCCATGACTAATGCAACAGTAATGAGGTTATACACACACATTAGATATAACGCAGCGGAAATACATGATAGAGCTCATAAATCACACAGAAAAAATGTACAAACACTGTAAACAAACAAGGCATTAACCAAAATATCAAGGTCAAAATCATACTTGGGACACCATGTTGACGTTCATATTTTTGTATTTGTTTCTCTACCAGGAAGGATCCATCTGTGGCTGAATAATATATCAACATTAAAATAAAGACTTTTAGAGCGGGCTCCACGGATTAACAAAAAGAAAGTACTTCTGCCTAAATACAAGGCCTATAACTGCAGGTTTTTCCTCATTTACAGCCTTGTAGACTCCCAAATGGTGCCATTTATCAGCGCGGCAGGGAAAGGTTTTACACAACTCCCCCCATAATACTTCCTCAGACCTGTAATCACAATTAAGAGACGCTTATTGCTAACTGTGTTGTGGATTTAAACAAACACCAAAACATAATTGTGGATTTTACAAAGCTAAAAAAAAAAGTCTAGTTGTTAAAAAGTCAGGAGACTTTAGAGTCAATGACCCCGGCCGAAATTTGATCCCCAAAATAAACAAAATGAATTAATAACACTGGTGTCCGGTGCATGATTTGGGATGTTGTTAATGGGTTCAAGAAGTCTTTGTTTGTCCCAGTCTTTTAAATTAAATTGCAAAATGACAAAGTCAGTTAGGAATGCAAATTTGGCATAACATTTCAATTGATTCAAAATATTCTTATTAGAATACAAGACAGAGGATTTATATTAATTAAAATGTATACAAAGTAAGGCAGGCTGGCTTTTCTGGGTCCTGTAATCTTTTTCTCAGATTTTATTTAAATTTCCCATGACCAATAAAATGTGATGAAAGGAAAACAAATACAATATTTACGCAAAGAATTAGTCCATAACATACCCATACGTCAGTTCAAAGGTTAAGGCTAGGTAAACCATCTTAAAATCTTTATTTGTTACCTCTCCTATTTGCTAAATTAAGTTTTTCCACTTTCATTCGCTTCCCTTTTAGACCGTCTCCTAATGTACTGGAAGCAACACGGGCAAAAACGAGCGCATGTGTGTTACAGTGCTGTGACTCTAAAACGTGTACTGGAATCTCTGTTTGCCTTGTGGGTTTACCTTGAATAGATTATAAAACGATGGTATTTACAAACACACATGTGACATCGAACAGGCCGGGGCTGCCACCATCAGAGGTGAGACGCATGACCGGTGATGGATCTGGAACACCAGGGGGCTGTCAGGATGGATTAACTGTGTCCTTTCTCCCTCCCAGGTGAGAGGCATGAACGGTGATGGATCTGGAACACCAGGGGCTGTCAGGATGGATTAACTGTGTCCTTTCTCCCTCCCTGCAGATTATTTTTAGTGCAGTAAAGTTTGGCCTTACCCTGAGGGACAGAGTACGAAACAGGTACAACAGAGCCAGGCTTTCTTTGTGAGAGCTGCTCGATAAGCCCCGAAGATCTAGTTAGAGATGATCGGTATCAAGACCCTGATTATCAGCCGTCTTTGTTAACCCCGACTTTCTGCTTCAGATTCTGCGTGTGTTCACATAAAACGGGGCGCTTTTTTGCATCATTTGACCACTCTTTCACACAAAATGAACTGCTCACATGCCACCTTCTTCTCATCTTCTAACCATGAACCGGTTGTTAAAATGCAAAGCTATCAAGAATATTAAGAGGATACATTACGGCAAAAAGCAGCATTGATGCTACGCAGGAAACATAAGGGAAGAGTGTCAGAAAGTTGCTGATTTTCTCTCCATATTTCACTACTACATTCAATCTCATAATTGTGATTTTGTTTCTAATGTGACAACTACACAGTGTAGCAAACTTGAAATGGATGCAGGAGATTCAAGCATTACACTGCATTTGGGTCAGTCTAATACTAAACTATACTAAACACACAACTCAAAGTCAAAATGCTTTAAATAATTGAATGTTATCTATAATAAATGCCAGTAGAAGAATCGTTAGTATAAACGGACACAGCGAGATTCATATTTGCGCTATTGGAGCTGATCAGACCTACAGTCCTTGTTTTGATGTCAATACTGTAACGCTGTACTTTAATGTACAGCTCTGCAGATTAGTAGCCTTTGAACGATTCTCCTCCGCCCAGAATGTCTGTCTAACAGAGAAATATCGCCATGAATGGCGTTAATGAAAAGTGAAACGCTGTTAATAGCCAACTTCAAGCTTCAACTCAGAACATAACCTGTTCCTGAGCAGGTTATGTTCTCAGCCTGAGTTACCACAGCGATCTATCCATGTTTAAAGAGAACCACTCTTTGCGACACTGACCACCCCGGCTTTTAGTTCAACATACTTAGTTAAGACCCTAATCTTGCTTCGTAGTATACCCCTCTGGTCCGTCCCATCTCTGGGAGGTGGCAACATGTGGACAAATGGCAGGGTGAAGAAAAACACAAAATCCAAAAGGGATGGAGGATTTTCTGGTGTACTTTTTAGCCATAACGGATGTCTCTTGTTTAAAGTCGACAAGATGAAGCAAGACATTGAACATGAGGGTTAATGTGCTGCAGTAAACCTTTGACAAGTTGAACTGAATTGTTCTGAATGAAAAGAATTAACTTGTAAATAGCCAGATTGGTAACCATACGAAGGATTCAAGGAAACTATTGTGTCTAATGTTCAGTCCCACCAGACATCAAAAATGTATTTATTTCCTAGCCAGTGTTGTTCATCCATTTCAATAGTTTTGGAGCGAGTTGCAAAGTTTTGGAGACATCAGCTGCAGAGACTTCTAGACTAGATAATTGGTACAATGTGTTTTTATTGCTCAAAGCAACATAAATACGTTTCAAAAAGCTAAAAGTGTCTTTTTCCCGAAATCATAACACTCCGGATAATCTAAAGACCTTGTTGTGAACACTATTGTCTTTCTATACCTGGTTTATTCATCCATCTCATCAAAACCCTAAAACTACGGGACACAGTGTGGTAGCCTTAATGAATAATAAGTCAGGGCTTCAAACACTTGATGCTCTTGTTTGGCTTAATTTACTATGTCAGCAGGGACTGACCTCAGGATTTTAAAAAGGAATTTTTTCAGAAAATGGCCAGCTGTTTCAGCCTGTGTCTACCAAACTTGTAGCACGTAGAGGGGAACTTGCGCCCACTCGTGGACCACAGGCTCGTGACATTCAAAGATGTAAACAGTAATGACATCCTCCATGGCTGAGCTGTGGCTGACATTGCCTAGCTTAGTTAGCTTAGCCAGCCTCTGGTCCATGAGCAGATGCTTCCTTCTCTGGCGTTTCTTCTCAGAACTGCTCACAGCTGCAATCTAGTTGCATATTAGAGAGAAGGATGATTTCTCAAACTTACAAGAAAACAATCCACATGGATAAATATCGCTACAGGTAAATAAAATGTCGGTTGTTGGGATGAGTCTTTCCTTCAAACTGTAGTATTCTGCAACTGAAACATTACAACAGTAGTAGGTGAATAGTATAATTGATTACTAACAAATAAAATGATATACATATATACAGTATATAGTAGAATATTATATCAAAATGTGTGTCGTATTCATATGAATCAGTATTTTGTTTAATTGTGCCAAGATTGTTTATGTTGCCTATGTTTTTGATGGAAGATGGGGAATGGCCAAATGAGGAAACCATTGAAATTTGGTCTGGATCCGGATAAAGAGGCAAGCCCAGGATTTTTGAAGGTGCATGTGTGTGCTATGTGCCCTAGTTAGCACCATTCTACTTTATTATTTAATGTTCTATTACACTAATTGATACTGTTTGTTTTTTTCCAGGTTGTGGAAAGATGTTTACAGTGGGATGGATTGTATCTTGGGATGGGGATGGGGTTACCTGTTGGACTATAGTAAGAAAGAAGTCGAGGGTCATTTTTCATTCCTGGTCAGTCCTTCCCCACACATGCACTATCTCTCGTTGCCACGCTGTTTTAATAATATGTTCCAAGCACAGACCTTACATAAATAGCAGTATAAGATTCAGCGTGTTACTCCATTTCATACCTCCACTCGCTTCATCTGTTTCCATTATCTCTCCCTAGAGTACTCTCCTTTTCTTCCAAACCCCCGCTTTCCTTCATTTCGCCTTCCCTTACATCCTCCCCCCACTCAACAGTGCAGCCAACAAACCTCAGTGCGAAGAAATGTATTACCTCTTTTTTAAATTATTTTGGAACCATATGTCTTTGAAAGCTCTGCAAAAGAGTATAATAGAACAGCCTATGGGTGCGCGAGTGTGTGTTTCATGTCCTCCAACTGTATGTGCACACAAACCTGCAGTACATATGTACATTCATGGTCTTAAATGCAATTTTACAAGAGCATGCTGATGCATACACACGTGTCCGCGGACTACCTATTGTCCCTTTCTTAGCTCAATGTCAATAAAAGCCAGGACAACACACACACACACACAAACACAAAGCCTGAAAGTGGAAGGACAGGAACTTCATGTTCAGTGTCTTTTCAAAGTGTGTAGCGCAAAGAACACATGTTTCTCTTCAAAGGTTTAATTGATTTTGTGCATGTTCATCAAAAAACATAATTTTAACATATGCAAAACATGTACATGGGGAGTTTACATTTCTATTCATGTCTGCAAGCTCTGGTGTGTGTGTGGAGAGGAGGGGTGACAGATACGAACAGTCAAGCACACAAACCCACAGGTACTATTTAGTGGTCTCTATTAAAAAAGTACAATAACGCATACAGCTCTGTGGTAGAATCATTGATGTCTCTTTCCTCCCCTGGACCTAAGCCCTTCATGCAGGAGAAGCGGAATGAGGGAAAGATAATAGCAGCAGGTTGGCCTGGAGACACAGAAGATGACTGACTGTTCAAAGGTAATTAGTTCAGTCTGCAGTGGCTTTGCGAGCCGTGAGAAGCAGGTGGCTGTGATGACTGAAACGAAGAAATACGAACATAGACAAACTGTTTTCCTAATCCTAATATAATTATTGAGCTTCCTTTCTTTCAAGCTGAAATCTTATTTTCACCCCAAAACATTAAAAACATATAAAAAAAAAAAAAAAAAAAAAAAAAAAATCAACCTTCAAGAGCGTCAGACTTGAGGAAAATAAGGGAACTAATTAATCAACATGAAACAGCAGCTAGCAGTAATTAAAGGAAAGCACTGTACAAATGTATTTAAAAAATAATTCAAATCAAAACAACATATACTGATTTTTAAGTTTATTTAGATCCAACTTCAAAGACATCCTTGTGATGTAACCCACAGCAAAGTCTTATCAACCTTCCTTAACAAAAGGTTTGAACAACTTTATTAGTCAGTTTAATGTCCCAAAGATTAAAAAGCTGTCAGTCTAAATAATAATCTACTGTTAACTGCTAGAATAGAGAGATTGTGTATTGTATCCATTACAGATGCTACCATGAATCCAGACCAGTAGCACGGCAGGAAACAATAAGTTTATGTTCAGCTGTGAATGTACAGTAGGCATAAAGGAGCTGCAATATTGCTGGGTTCAGGGTCACACAGCTGACCTCTGACTACAGTGATGATGACGAGCCATTCACTACTGCTACTTTTCTGTCCTTTAAATATTTCTTTACACTTTTGACATCCCCCCATAAAATGTCATCAAGTATTTAATATGGTACTTTGTTAGATTGGATCACTGATTCCCAGGTTGTCAAATGCTGACATGTTGTGGTTGGGCCCAACCGACCGATCCAAAAACGTTGGTATTTAGCTGCCTGAGAATCAGACTCAAGATCTTACACACTACACATTTAGGTCATTTTGGGCCGGAGTACCTGGAGAGAACTGCAAACTCCACAAAGAAAGGCAACAGTGCTAAACGCTGCACCGCTCTGCCGCCCCTCCGTACAGTTAAACCGAGGAAAATCAATCCTGAGTCTCACCCAGAAGGATATGATTACATCTTAGACACATGTATTGGTCCTTTCCACACCTGGCTGCAACAGTTCTGGTCTCCAGCATTTAATAAGCTATCCAGTGTCTTCCAAATGTCAGTACAACCATGCTCATTATTAACCACAGTTGGTGACATTAACAACACTCATGTACTCATGTCTTTGACTGGTACAGAAAATATATAATATGGTGAAATAGCGTGAAAATCCATTTGTTGTAGCTCATTTTGGCTTCACCCGTAAAAGAAATAGACGAACTAAAAGCCTATTTTAAGTTTGCAAATCACTCTTAAACCAAACCCCATTCATTTGTGTTTTAGCCTCTTTGAGGACGTTCAGGCAGGAGCAGATACAGAGCAACATCACTTCCATCTGGCTAAGCCGAGGTTTGTGCTTCACCAACTCCTGAAGAAATGTCTTTGCCTGCTAAATGCTCCACCAGGCACTAGAAAACTTAACTTCCCTGTTGATGCTTTGAAGGTAACTTGAAGGCACTTGAAGCATTTCCCATTCAGTACAATGTGGACTATACAGTATGTTACCTTTGACGTTCATGCTTCACCTAATTAAAGATGGACAATGCATCACCACTTCTTCCCATTGTAAAAAAATCCAAAGCCAAAATATCCCAGATACCAGCATCGCCATCTTGCAATTGTGACATAACTTGGAGCCCGACCTGACCCAATCATGAGCAGCGCTACGCCGTCAATCATGCATTTCACCCAATTTTTATAGCATCAAATAACTAATTAAACCTAAAATGATTTTAAAAAAAACAACACTTCATCATCAGCATGATAAGAACTGCCTAAAATAACAGAAACGGTCTCTGGGAAAAAAAATTAAACTGAAATAATTGAGAACGAGGCTTTTACGATGTGTTCTGTAGCCAGCCACAAGAGGGCCATAAAGATATGTCGTCCATCTTTATGTACAGTCTCCGGCTTACCTCAACAAGAACAGTCATGGCTGCACATGGATGCCTTCCAGTCTCTGTAGCAGATGATGAATAATTACAAGCTGTCGTCATAAATAAACGATAAATCTTGCTACAGGGAAACATTTGCTGTAAGGTCACGAAATGAGGACAACAGTTCATCACACAGTCTTTATTGATCGCTGCGGGAGGTTATGGTGAGTTTGGGTGTCAGGTTGAGCCGACATGTGAGCTCTGGTGAAAATCAATCCAAATTTGCCTCTTTTTCATTGTATATAAATATATATTTTAAGCCCCCCCACCTTCCCCTCGGTGCCTTTTCACTGCAATGTCTTCATATTCTGGGAGTAAACTTTGCTCAAGTAATTTCACTTCAAAGATACGAGGCCATGACCAATTTTTCTCGCTCGCCTCAGATTTCCTTCCTGGACGACAGTAATTACACACAGATTTAATTAATGTGGGAACAGGCAGGGAGGAGCACGGGGGTCTTTGAACTGTACACTCGGAGTTTATGCAGGAGGAGATGGGAGAAAGTAGAGAAAATGATAGATTAGCGAGTGAAGGCGGAATGAGTTATTTTAGATCGTAAATGTGTGCCAGAGCTTAGGCCAAAAATCTGCGGTGGATGTATAATATGTTAGTCTTTCTTCTGTCAGCTCCTTTATCCATCTGTCCCTTCTGTCTCATCTCTTTTCTTGCTGGAAGTTTAATCTGTCCCATTCGCCTCTCCGTCACGCACGTCTTTGTTGGACTGCCTTTCTACGACGCCCCTCTGGGATGATAGGAAGAAAAAAAAAGAAAGAAATAGTCAGACAGCACAAGACAACTCGTCAGCGCTGCGTCAGCACCAGCCGCCTCTGGAGGATAATAAAACAGCCGGATAATTCGGCGCTGATGAAGGGCTAATGAGGGATGGAGGAAAATGAGAGAAACGGGAGATTTTAAGGGGGGAAGGAGGGTGCTGGTAGTCTGTCAGGTGAGACCACACCAGAAACAAGACCATGTCCATATTTTGCATAGCCTTATAAAGTGGACACTGGAGGTGGTTTCAGAGGCTCAAATATGGTTTTCTGGTGGGTAAAATTGTTGTGATTTAATTATTATTTACCCTAAACTGACAGCTGAAGTATGAAAAACATCTTCGAAAATGTCGCCGCATAAGTTTTCATGTCCAGTCACACCTGCAGCACACTTTTTGTTTTGTTTCGCTTTTAAACATTCTGACTGTGTATTTCAGATATTTATTCATTTTAGCCTCAAACTAATCGTGGTAAGACAAGTAGTAAAATGTGGCTTTCTCGTTCTCCGGCCTGCAGTCAGCAGTTAGTCAGCAAGTAACAAAGAATGGTAAAAGAAATGTCTGATGTTATAACTATTACTCAGAGGTAATCGATCAATAACTGATTCTCCTCATAAATCCTGACAGACTAAGCATTATGAGGACTTCTGAAGCGCAAACTTGTATGTATTTATTTATCTTTTTTCTGTCAATATAAAGCTCATACAGCACTTCATACATCATCTCCACTGTCCTGTCATATCAATGTTCTCCTGCTCGACTATATTTAGCCTGGGACAAATCCTGACTCATTTAGCACGATACCATCCAAATCTCAAGGTCAGATGCTCATACTAGTCACTATTGTCAAGAACGAATTGTTAACCTCAGCTTGAAGCCAACACAGATGAGAAGACCTTAAATACTAACAGTCCAATAATATGCGGAGGAAGATCAGGTGACATGAAAGCTCCAGAACTGCTGCTAAATGTTCCTCATAGTGAGAAAGCTTTTTCAATCTTATACAACCTCCGTGATCAGTTGGGCATCTTAAACTCTGATGGCTAAATTTATGTAGCTCTTTCATGCCTATTCTCTCTACAGAAACAACGCTCTCTTGCGCGACATTAATAAATCTTCCGCGTCTCTGCAAATTAGTATGTGCCATCTGTTAGTGGCGCGTTTGTTATTGATTGCAAGTGTGATAATACTGTGTCTCTAATGCACAAGATATAACGCTCATGCAGCATTTTAGCAACAGGTGATACAGATGTGCGCACACACAAACACACACACACACACACACACACACACACACACACACACACACACACAGCATCTGACGCCAACAGTAGCATCTGAAAAGCTGAAAGAAGGAGAGTGACGGAGAAGAGGAAGAGATGTTGATCAATGAAAGTAATTGCTGCCAAAGACAGACATGACTGGCGGCGTTACAATCAGCAGTGACGTCGTCGATACATTAAATATCACACTTGATTTGAATAAGCCAGGCAACAGTAGCTACAATCAGAGACACGCCAGCAGTCTGTGCTTGTCTGTTAATGCGTTACAGTTACCAAGGCTCTTTTATGAAGCCGTACTGCACTCTTTCTTGGCGCAGTGACTCAAGTCTGATGTTTCCAGGCAGTAAAGGAGACCTGGGAAGTCACGGTACCAAACCAAGAAATAATTCCAAATAAGATAACCATCTCCCTCACCAGCTTCATAAATAAGTTTAAGTCAGCAGGGTGGTATCAATCCTCCCATTTAAGAAAGCTAAAAAACAAATATTTACCAATGTTATTTGGTAGGGGGGTTGTCTGAATCCCAGAACGACGAATCATCATTTTTGTTAGAAGTCTCCGTTGCGGCCAAAGTAATGAACTAGAGCGAGCCAAGTCCTTTCCCCTGAACAAATCATGACAGGTTCTACAAGGTACATATACGGAAACTCACACAACACGGTCGATAACAAGGGAACACTTTATAAAAAATGATCCAATGCGGCTGCTTTTCTGGAGAGGAAAGCATTGTACTGTAAGTCAAGCTCCTCATCCCCATCAACCGCTTCAGTATGTGTTAGACTGCTGCTCTGCCATTGCAAAGATAAAAGCTGTTGGAGAGTCCCGGCTGTAACTGCACACAAGCACTATAAAATGCTTAAGTCTGCATTAATCAGGAATCTTACACTGGCTTTAATGCGCCTGAGTCAATGAGAGCTGAGAACTATCAGCCTAACGACGCAGAATAAATTACAATGGGCTTTGACGAGGCCATTATAGGGACATGTGGTGCTGTCGCTGAGCCAGAAAGGACCATTGCAGCTGGACAAGGGTAAAGGTGTGCGATGTGTGATCTGCATAAAAAGAAAAAACGATGCCGGGGCGGACGTAGAACCTTCTCCCTCACCGTAGTGAACCCTGGTGAAAGATGGATCAGATTGTGGAACAGGGGAATATAATGAGGATGATGCTTGTGGGTGTTTCTGAACTCCATCAGGTAGGTGAGGCGCTAAGGAGGTTGCAACAACCAGGCTTGGCCGCCTAAACGCCTCCAGGTCGAGGGAACGGATTAAGCTTCTCTTAGCACTGGGTCTTTGTCCTTGGCACGAGCACAGACACCTCTTCGAGACCCAGGATGAGCTCACAACGGCCCACTGGCACGGACCGCCGTCCCAGCTGCGTGTGTGTCAGGTGAACACGTGTTGCCGTTCAGCCCCAGTTTCTCTGTGACAGGCAGCCCAGTGCAGTACAGTTACAGCCTGGCCTCGTTCACTCCACTTCAGACCCAAACTGGCGGGGCTGACGAGGTTGCTGTGGCCTATTTACACGGGACGTCTGGTCTCAGTTGCTGGCAGAACGCGGACACGTGCAGGTAGGATGGGGACACGTGGGATGCAACTCATTTGTGTAGCCTACATTTTAAAACAAATTTATTTCAGTTGACTGTTGTTCAGTTTTTGCAGTTTCTGGGATATCGTAGGTGCGTTGCTTTTAAGCTGTGCTGTGTGTAACATGCACACTTTGAGTTTAGTTAATCAACTTACAGGTAAATAATTTCATGCTTATGGTTATAAAGTTTTAAACATCTATATTAATAAAGAAAAATTAGCGGTCGGAATGTACAGATTTATTACCTCAATATCAATATCTTCCGAGACGGATGCGGTTCACATATTGGCATATTGGCAAATAAAGTGGCATTCACTGATACCATGGGCTGATAATCTGTTAAATCTCATTAATTTTGTACTAAGTCTGACAGCTTCTATCTAGAAATAGAGAGGTTTTTCTTGACACAAAAGTGGAATAAATAACAACAAAACAAATTTTCACAGACTGCAGGAGATGTTTCTATGTAACAATGTGGCGGCCATATTATTACATAAGATTTAACTGTGAGCTGTGGATGGACTTGTGTTTAATTCTATTGTGTGTTAGCGGTAACGAAAAATTTCTTCTCCGTGATTTTTCTGCATTTGTGTAACGTTGCTGATGTTTAACAGGTATAATGTTCGCAATGTTCTAACTCTGTCTAAACCTGCACTTTGACTAGCCAAGGACAAAGACCCAGACCAAGATGCACCAGATGAGGGTCCAAAACAACAAAATAGCAAAAGGTTCAAGTTTAAAGGTTAATATGTCAAACTGCAGGGACACAGTACATGGTCTCACTCACGAGGTCAGAACAGGGATAGAAACAGCTGTAACTCGCACAATTCCACACTTCCTCACATCATCATGTTAGGGATTGTCTGGGGACACAAGCAAATGTTGCCTTGAAGTTGAGTATTGTCTGCCTGTACTTATCTACAATCAAGCTCACAGTAATGATTTTATGGTTCATCGGGTTATCAAGTTCATGAGAATACCGTCGCAAAGGCGCAAATAAAATATTCACAACAATCAATTTTGGCATCCCACCAGCCGTGATTCCTGTCCATGTGTTGGTATGAATCCTCAGTAGTAATTACTGCATTTCAACATGAGTGTTACGTATTGCCAAAAAACACCCGCCTTTAAACTTGATCTTAAAAAAAACAAGAAAAAAAAAACAGGTTGGCATGCTAAATTGGGTCACATTTTGAAGTTTTCAAGCCAGAATGCTTTCTTACTATCCTGACCCTCAATCCTCTGCCCATTCAAAAATGTAGCACTTTGACTGAGCTGCAGAGAAGAGAGAGAGATTACTTAATAAGCTTTTACAGTAAATTAATTAATAAAGAATACTGAAGTATGAGCGATAGGGTCAATGTTGAGGGCACAATACTGCATAAATTAGCACATACTTTTTAACAGCAGCTACAATACATACCAAAATTAGGAAGAAAAGTTTGTGATCTGGAGCCATCTGTTGAGTTTACTGAAAACGGGCCCAGCTATCCAACAAAAAAAGTAATTACACTAACAATTTTGATGTGATTTTGATTTTAATATTTTACAAGTGTCACTGAAAAGGTTGCAGGGTGACCCAACCTCTGTCTAAAACACTAACTTAGAATTATCCTTATCAGTATGTAAATATACAATGAGAGTTGCGTAATGCAGAACAAATAAAATGCTTAACAAATTCAATACCAGTCAAATAAAGGCTAAATTAAGAAAAACACCCCTCTCCTCTGACAACTTGATTCAGCCAAGTTAAATTAATAAGGATCTGCAGAGTCCTATAGCTTTTATCAATAGGCCTTTGTGAGTGTGCTACTTTAAGCCACGCCCCCTAACAGTGGCCCTCAAGAAATTGATTCATTCGGGCTTCAAAATAAAAGCACAACGTAACAAACTTTCAATTTCCACGTCAATGAAGGGGTGACTTCCACCTCAATCAGTTATTCATCAGGGGGGAGTGATTTTAGACAATGATCAAAAATCTGTTTTCTGATGGTGACAAGGAAATGAGAATTCACAGACTACTGTTTTTGTTTTGATTTCCATGTGTTCATAAAGCTGCAGGCTGACCCCGAGTTGGATAAATAAGATTATTATAAGCAGACTCTGAAATGCATACACATTTTTACCTAGAATAACTGCTTATTATTTCCTCTATCATGTTCAATTCTGGTTGACTATCTATAGTTGAACCAACATGAAGCGCCAGTATTCCGATACCAACAGGATGTGCATCTGTGTGTACTTTCAGCCTGGCACGTCTTCAGTGTGGTAGTCTTAGAGCGCCCTCTTTTGGACTGAAGATGTGTTGCAGCTCAAATTATAAACTAGCCTGTGAAAATGCAGAATGATTTAGAGGAGACAGTAAGAAAGGAGGGTATTTCCACATAGTTTGATTTGAAATGTAGTGATTTATTTCATGCTGAAGACTCAATATAAAATCCAAGAAAATAATAGTAACAAATACAGCAAATCAGTCATGATATCATCTTAAAGAAAAAAAAAAAACAAAACATCTGCACCTTTTTTTTTTTTTTAAAGAAGGAACTCAAGTGAAGAGATATGAAATTCAATTTCTCAAAGTGTGGAGTGATTCAGTACAGATTTTTATCTAAGCACTTGAGTACAGACCAGAGTACATCAGTTCAGATAACAGTGAGAAATAAGTTTCAATGTGTTCCCAAGTAGGGGAAATGTTACGTTACATTCAGTGTTTTTGGTCAGCTTGTTATCCACAAAGGTTGACTGAATCTTACACAAAATCATCAGAAGTTTCAGCACAAGATAGTATAAATAGAGGAGTACAGAGTGAGATCTACGATTAGCGTTATCTGTGTTTCATGCAATCCCTAGACAGCAGACAGCGTTCCCCCCCGTCAACAACCAATTAAATGTACACTCAAGCTGTTGTTAACCTCTCCAGGGAAATGATTGCATATTTATAAATGGACACAATTGTAAAATACAAAATTTGATTTTCTCCAAGATTTCATGTGCACAATTCAGGAAAAAAAAATAAATATTATTTCCAGTGTCTGATAATCTCTAAAAAGGCCCATTAAGGTACAAAGTGAGATGCCAGCTGACCCATTTACACTTCCAACGCTCTAGGTTAAACATTAATGAAGCTGATTTTAATGTACCTTTAAATTAACTTTAAAAAAATCACAGCATTTGAATAAATGCTGTGATTTTTAAATGACTGTTCAGAGCTTTGAGCCTATAATGGGGGGAAAAAGGTGCTGAAAACACAAGACAAAACTCAGCAGTTAAATACAACTCTGTTTAGACATTCTGTATTAACTCAACAACCCGCTTTGGTTTTCTTCCGCTCTTACACACACACCATCACCACCAGTACAGACAGATGCTATAAAAACATTCACTCAGTAGTAAGCACATAACAATGTATCATTAGGCTCGCAAATGCTCATAAGTCTGCAGCTTAAAAATCATCAGAATTCACTGTCGCCTTGATATTTAAGTTCACGTCACCGTAACCAAATGTGTGCTCATAGCATTAAAACCCTGCATATCCACTAAAATTGGAAGCAGCATTTTATATTAGCCCCATCAGTTCATTTTCACTCGAAACCCTTAAAGTGAAACAAGACCTACAAAACCAATGACAGTGGAAAAGGATATTTTTTTTTGCGGCATTATCTACTCTCTCTACCATAAAACTCAATATAAATCAGTACAAACACAAGGATGCGCGAGTTCCGAGAGACAGATGCCAACCTTCTGAGGAGGAAATCAAAGAAATTAGGCAAAATAAGACGGCAGCTGCTCCAGAGAGAGGAAGCTGCCAGGCCCCAAAGGGCCCGTATTCACTTTTCAAAAGGTCCCCCCTGTGGACAACGCGTGCCTGGTAAGACACGATAGGACTTGGCGACTAACACGCACCAACTGAGGGTATAATTCAAACGCCAGCAGTGTGTCTGCATTCTGCTCTGCGGTTTGTCTCCCGGTAAACACACATAGACACACACACACACACAAAGCTTATTAAAAAAGACCAACCAAGCAGAGAAGACAAGGGACAATTATCAGAATCACCCAAGTCAGAAGCACTCTCCCAAAAAAAAAAAAAAAAATTCGATTGATGGAAAACTTTCTTCAGTGAAAAGTTAATGGAACGCTTGTCTAATGTGCAACAGGATGTGTTGAACTGAACATTTAGTACCATCACCAGGTTGTGACCATGATAGTTAAATAGTCCCAACTCAACTGTTGTTCTCTATCAGTCTTTTTACTAACGTCTCTATAAAATGGGTTATGGCGGGAAGGCAAAACTGACCATCATTTAACATCCTTATTGTGAATGTCCTAATCACTTTTTGAGGCCTTGTCACAACACTGAACAGCACAGTAACAGAAACAGCACAGAAATGAACATGTGACAACATACAAAATATGTGACTTGTCAGCGGGCTGCAAATCGCTTTTTTATTACTGATTAATGCTTTTGTCCATAAAACTGAAACTATGTTTACCATCAGGGCTGAAAATGATATTTGGAACGAATCAAGACTTGCAGCAGTACGACAAACTTTAGTTTACAATATTTAGTGTTCAAATTTACACGAACAGCTAAGTATTATATTTGAGTATTTCATTCTGTTACTTTATATTTCCACTACATGTTGGATGCACAGCAGCTCAACAAGCTTCTATTTTATCAGTACTGGGGAGTTTACTCCTCCTGACACTCTGCTCCAATATATTCACTTATTTAATTCAATGAAGAGTTCTACTGATAATGGATGTAAAAACAAGCTTGCTAACTGCTCGCTATTCGTCATTAAACTAGCTCACCGGCTCAGCCGCTCACGGAAAAGTAAATTTTCACACAATATTTTCAGGTGACGTATTTCTAAAATCAACTCCTGTTTCACAACAGGCAGCAGGCAGATTTTAGTGGAGGAGATACTTAATATGCTATGCTAATCACCTTATAAATTTTGAATTCTGCTGTTTACTCCTTCCTTAAATCTTGTGGGTTACTGGCGTCACAAGCACAAAAACGTCTCGACATGGATTCATTTGGAAATAACTGATTTTGCCGTTTTTAGATTGGTGGAGCGGCCAGACTTCCAGAATAAGAAATAGGGCTGTTAATGAATGCAACTTTTGACCATGAATTCATCAACATTGTTATTCACGAGTTTTCTATCTAAAGTTCATTTTGAGAAGCAAGTATGTGACAAAACTGGTCTTAAACTAACACGACAGTCCACTGTTGCGGTCTTTGTATCCTGTTAGTCTGTGATTCATTTCAATTACTTTCTTTTCCTCCGCTGATGCAGAAATACATTTACCAGTGATAAAGCCATGTCATGGTCATTTTAAGTTTCGTATCGAGTTTTTAAGCAAAAACACTGACTCTACAGTTCAGGGAAAGGATTGTTATGACATATAGTGACTAAGATTTTGAATTTTAGCGCCAGTATTTTTCTGATCAGGCATCTGACACATCAGCTTTTCTTATAGTTAATATTAAAAAACAGTAGTGACACAAAAACTAATTTCAAAATGACACTATTATTATTATTGTTAGAATGTGCTTTATATGTTTGTGTTTTAGGAATTGAAAAAATAAATTGTTAGATTATTCAGTAAAGGAAAAATAATCAATAGGTGCAGCCCTACAACTTGACATTCTCAACATGACTCTTTTTTTCCCTCCAACAGATTCTTTGGTACATTCCATTACCATTAGTTATGAAATGTAAAAGTCACGAGTCAACAGTTAGGGGGAATTGAAAACAGAAGAGAGAATTATAAACATAAAGAAATGTTAAGAACCATAATACCTGAGAAAGATTTTTTTGTAAATGAAAATCATGCCATCACTTTAGGCACAGGGATCAAAAAAAGGGCTAAAGCGTAGTTAAGAGAGAAAAAAAAGAACTTTTTGTTCAAAGAGTAATAGATTCTCCCCACAACATTACATTCAGTTACATCAGCCACACCTTGTTTTTCGTTTTTAACTCAGCCACAGCCCCCTCTGATCTGAAATAAGAAAGAGGAGAAATGCAGCCATCAGGAAGCTTTTCTCCTTTCGTCTTTATAAGTAATATGCGAAAACCCTTCGGCGGACACACACACACATACATACACAGGCTTTGCGTTGATCTTCACAGGACTTGTTTTGCATGACTATAGCCCTGGTTGATAAGACTCCTTAAGGCCAGCTCATTAGGACAGGATCGTCTCCGTGGCGATGGCTGGGTGACATCAGGTCTTTTGTGTGACGTCTGCCAAATTTGACGTCATTTATCTGTAGTGGCAAATTGTGTTTTTGGTTTAGTCAGTCAAGCAGCGAGGCTTCGTTGTATTGTTCAGCCTTAGGATGGTGAAAAGTAGAAGTGGGTTTAGTGCTTTGGAAGAAAAATATGTCTGATTTTCATCCTCTGTAACCTCTGACGTAACATCTCACACCGTATTTGTAAGCTAAACACACTTTCTGCAGCATATCAGTAAAATTTGTCATCGATGCGAAAGTGTGGCCTGGTGACATCGTCAGGGTTGAGGAAGACGGAAATGGACTTCCCCGGATTCTCCGTCACCAGCTGCTGCAGCCGCTGTGCCAGCTTATCCTCCGAAGGTGAGATGATGCCATTGGCCTGATGGTGTCCGGGGGAACCGTGGCCATTGGTGCTAGCTGTTAGCTCCTTTTTCAGCTGGCCTGCCTGCTTGGCTTGGTCCAGAGCTGCCCGGAGGTGCTCGCTGGGATCTGAGCGCACATGGGCGAGCTTTCTGGCGACAAGCAGCGCCTGGCTGTCTGTCAGGTGCTCCAACATGTTGCACTGGGGCAAGAAGTAGTTTGGGCAGTTTTTACCCAGGATGCAATGAGCTAAGTCATCGAGGAGGCCCAGGAGGAGGCGGCCAGGAGTGTCAGCATCGGGGCAGGACAGGTAGGCGGAAGGAAGTCGGTCGCAGGCCCAGAAGAGAAGGGTACGCAGGTGATAGAGGCTGAGGCCCGCACGGGGACGAGCCAGAATTCGAGACAGCACAGCTTTGGCTGCTTGGAAAGCCTGGGCCATGGGGTAAGGGATGCACTTCTTCAACTGAACCTGGTAGTAAGACAAACAGATGGCAAATTAACTGAGGAACAGAATTCTATTATAAAGTTTACTTCTGCTTTAAACCTGGCACCAAACATGACATCCAAACAAAAATTACAATACCAACAGACTCACCTCGCTGCGTGAGAACGCCAGCCTCCACTCCCTGTTGGGCCGACCACCCAGTGGGGAGCAGCAGGGCAGCAGATAGAAGCCTGATATGGCCTCCTCCTCTGTGATTTTACCATCCCAGAAGTGGTTGGCAGTTAGCCAGCCTTGGGCAACCGCAGGCCAGCCCCGGAACGACACCACAGGCAGCAGGTCATACAGCACGCGGCTAGAGCCCGCCTGCAGGGAGGAAGACGGCGGAATATCAGAACAACATCCACTTGAATTTCAAAATCAAACACTGACACAGCATGCTCTCATTAAATTTATTTTAATATTTGGCTTCAACGGGTACTTATAATGATGCCAATTGACAAACATGTCTTCTTCAAACAGAAATCACAGAGCCTGACTCCAACATTAGAGGAATGCTAAATTTAAGTATCTCTAGATGCTACATAGGCTGTTAAAATTTCAATCTTTACCTGGAGGATGATAGTGGTGAGGGGCCCATTTCTCTCCAGTCGCTCAGGGGTGGGAATGCCTCTCTGTGGGCTGCGCCTCAGATCCTCCACAGCCTCGCTTACCACCCCCCAGAACCAGTCTGTCACCAGCGTAGGGGAGAAGTAGCATCCATCCAGAGACTGGGGTGAGCCCAAGGAAGGGATAGAGTCTTTATCTTAGAAAGAAGAGAGAGATGAAGAGTAGTACAAATTATTATATTGTGTTACTCTTAAAAATACAAAAGCTTTGGGCACTTTTTGTACCTTTGATATGTGGCTCACTATTAAAACAGATGCAGGTGTCAGTGGTGTGCTGCAAAAAAATTAACATTTCTTTTAATCATTTCATTTCAGTATTTCTCTCTAAATGTTCAGAATCCCGATTTTCCACATCCTGCCACCACTGATGCAACAACATCAGCTCCTCGGAGGAGGAAATGTTATCACAGGGCCAGAAAATGTGTCAAACGTGTCTTCCAAACAGCTGAAAATTAAAGAGATTCATATCAATAAATGTCATTACTTTTTCTCATCTTGGCGAGCGTGTGGCAGAAGAATGTCACGGTGCAATCTAGAAGCCGCTGTGTAAGTTCTGATTGTGAAGTTCCTCTCATGAATGTTTCAGTGTGTTATTCCTAAGAAGAGAGTTCTCTTTTCACCTATCTAAGGAGCCGAACGTTGCTCAGCTGCAGATTTGGTGTTTGCATCACAGAATCATGCATAAAATTATCGGGGGGTGAAACACAAACAGAATTCAATCTTGCACTGTGCACTATAGTACTGTCATTGTTTCCTGTCTCACTCCTCTCTCTTTCTATATTTTACACTTGCTTACCAGTCCTTCTACATGATTTCGCCCCCTCTTTTCTTAGGTTCCATACCATTTCTGCTGCTCTTTATTCTGGTCTTACTTTATACACTTTTTATTTCCTCGTCCTCATTACCAATTACTACTTTGCTGTTCTTCCTGTAACCTTGCAATGACCTTCCTGCTTTTTCTACGTACCCATTTCTCCGTCTTCTTCCTCGTTTTCGTCAGCATGAAGTCCGTTCTCTTCCTGGCAGCAGATACTCCACCGGGACAGGATGTTGGAGTCGCAGAGGCGAAGGCTGAGCCACGAGTGGCAGGGCGGGGAGTGCCTCATGTCCAAGGTGACCGGCTGATTGCGGTCATGCAGCTTGAGGGCGGGCACCAGTAGGGTGAAGTCCAAGTCAAAGTCGGCCCCTTTGGCGTAGTCCCCGAGGTCCTCAGGGTTAAGGTCCAAGACTCCTTCCCGGGCCCCGCCTGACAGCAGCAGGTACTCATTGGCTACCGGGAGGCGTTGGTCTATCTTCTGGACCAAGCCTGGAGGGGGTGAAGAGGACACCCATAAAACACTCACAATTACTAAAATCCTATTTTAGAGTCTTTCCGCCTACAGGACTGATGAGGAAGGCATTAAGCTGTAAGGATTTGAGTATACTCTCCTTCTCAAACGCACCTGTAATGTTTCACATTAAAAGAAATTTCATATCCAGATGCATGGACACACTTATATCCAAACCAGTTCTAGTTCACACTGGGACAGAACAAAGTGTCTTCCTGTCGACTAGTGAGGTGGCTCCACCCACCTCACTAATGCGTGGGGCTGGAGGACGTCCCACTGCATTTGTTTAAAGAAGGTGCTGCATATATTTATGAGTGTGAGCTGCCGAGATATTTACATGTAGAAGAGTGGCTACCCAACATGTGGAATTATCCAAGCCTTCAT
This sequence comes from Mola mola, assembly GCA_001698575.1. NCBI lineage: Eukaryota > Metazoa > Chordata > Actinopteri > Tetraodontiformes > Molidae > Mola > Mola mola. Next base: position 236,041 of record KV751344.1, read on the forward strand.
TTCAGCTCCCATACACAGTGCACTATTGGTGCATCAACATCAAAGGGAAATTAGCTCAAGGATAAATCTGTTTTATTGCAACCTGGATCATAGCTAACAAGTTTGGATTTATAATTGCTGAGATCTGGCAAAAAGGGCAGTATCACTAAAAGCAAGTGCGGTAGAGCAAGAATACGAACAGACTATCATCTTCTTTATATTCTTATTACATCTTAGGACTGACTGCACCATCATTTTCC
>KV751344.1:236321-252615 GCA_001698575.1 Mola mola
ATGAGAAACTCAAATCTCCAAATCCCTTTATAGCTACTTAGCTGTGTTGTAAACTTCCCGGGCTCTGGGGCCCATGGGAGTCTCAGCACTGAAGTTAAATAATTATGTTTTGCCAAGCTTGAAGGAGCAACTGAGAAAGCCTTGATCCTGTGGTCAAGTATGTGCTGGTCTGGAGCTACTTGTTACAGTATATATAATAGGTTAAGAGGAAGGCATGGACACTTCGCAGGAAAAAGATTGCGAGAACTTGAACTTGAAGTGTTGATCCCCTGCAGGGCAGTTAAGTGGCTGCAACAGGGGCGTCAGACCAAGCTGGCAGGCCATGGCTGGAGGCACAAAACTCTGTTCAAGTTCTCTGATCCAATTATATGGGCACACAACCTCGGTGACATGTTTCATGTAGAGGCTTGCTTGTGTATAAACTGCATCTGTATGAGAACAGTGGGTCGTAAGTAATATGCCAGATAAGTTTTTTGAAATTTAAAGTGAAAAACAATTATTGAATTTAAGATTTTACTCCTGATCAAGGGAATCCATGCTGTAAAAAAATGATCCAATCACAGTCTGACTGACCTACATATCCCTTCACTGGAGCAGCATCCCCACCAACATATTTCCCACACAAGCTACTTCACATTAAAAGGGTAAAGCAGTTTGATGGATGTTGAAACAAAACGAGTGGAGAGAGGAGGAACACATCTAGAGAATGAAAATGAACAAAAACTAAAGTGGACGTCAAAGTATAATGTGTTGACAAGGCTGTCTGACCACTGGGATAGCAGTTCAAGACAGCAAAAGGGAGAAAAGGTCTGTAGAATCTGCTTGTTCTCCATCTAAAAGCTCCATTCATCTCCTTTATCTGGCATACTCAAGTTCCTCAACATCTTAGGCCTCTAAATTCTCCCATGATAACTGCTCTGGTTCCTGCTAGCATCCAACATCAAATATGTAAACATGTTTCACATCATCAAAGTGTAGTACATTTTAACCAGACACCTCAGTAGAGACCAGAATTAATATGTAGAAAATGACTTTCTTTTGTGCTGTAAAACGTGAGGTGTGACAAAAAATTGCACAAATGGGGATTGGTTGAGTGCTGCTGATAGACCCATTGTCGTGCTCAATTACTACATGTGCTCTCTGCAATATGAAGTGGCCACAGAGAGGGCACCCTAACCGTATGCTCACGCTGAAGGTCAAATTCAGGTCATTCGCAATTAGAATGTATTTTAATAGGTTAATATTTATTTCACTTTTTTTTTTTTCTTTAAAGAATTAATAAATAAAGACCCCACGTCACCCTCACACCATTGATATGAATGCAAACTTCAATCAGACATGGCTTTGTTAATAGGACTGCATACCGCAAACCTCAATACCTGCAAGTCAGAAGTTCTTTCAACCATGTACAAAATTCTTATTAATTTTCAAATCTAATAAGACAGTGCTACTCTCTGAAATTAACTGGTGCAGAAATCAACTTGAATGCTGCCCTTACACATTAGAGAGATGATATGTGGAGGAACAGAATTTGCCAAGGCCTCTTGAGCAGAACAGAAAAATAATTTGGCATTAAGGCAATTAAAGGAACACATTAAGGTATTTGGGCAATGAAGATCACCAATTAGCAATAGTGAGCACGTAACTAAAACCATTCAAATTTGTAGTCCATCCTATTGACTCATCTCTCCTCTGTTTGAGCTCGGTGTTTGCCTGCAACGTGTGAATATATTTTTTTTTCTTTTTATCGCTTATCAGATTGATTATATTGCAATCTCTTAGGCTGGAAAAACTAGGGGGGGGAACACTGAATAAGCACATCACAGAGAAAAAGAGTGGAGAGTTAAGTGTCAGAGGCAGGAACACATGAGACGCTAGCCAAGGGGCAACAAGTTTGAAGCTGTGACTCTACTTATTTGCTTTTATCTGTCACTGATAAATTAGGTCCAATAGGCGAGGAGGAGGAAAGGGGTGATGAAAAATAAAGAACAAACAGCATCCTCGCTCTTCAGCAGGGGCTTTAGTTAAAGAGGAGGAAAAACTGTACCAATTAGCAAGGCTTTTTCAATCTCCACGCTGGCTGTGGGAAGTTTGAAGCTATTCCAAAAGGAACACATTTTACTTTTTAATCCAAACTCTGAAATCGACAGTAGCGCACTGCTTTTCTGGGCACTGGCCAGCAAGTGTGCGCATGAACACAGTCCTGTAGACACACACATGTTGTGAGAATAGAGCTGGAATGGAGACAGTCCAGGCTAGTTTCACAGCCACAGATTAAAACTAATCCTGTAAGAAATGTCTTTGAATGTAGATTTTCATTAAAGGGGAGTTTTCTGATAAGAGTTATGTTTTAGACGACCTAATTTCTTGTCTGTGAACTTGAATATTTGATGGCTATTGGTTATTTTATTCGTCTCTGATGCTGGAACACTAAACAGTACCTACCTACCTGCGTGCCATGTGCTCATACAAAACCGTAAACCTTGTAAGGTTGTCACGAGGAATGAGATGTACTTTATCTCAGTTCAAAACCACCAATTAAATGCTTCTCTTGTCTTATATCAATAAAATAAGACATAATTTGAGTTTACGGGCCCACAAGAGGCTTTAATCTATGGAGCAAAGATGAGTGCTTTAATGGATCATTTAATTATTAGTAGTTAAATTAAGACATTTTTGCGCTGGAAATGGTAGACATGTATTTTATGCAACATCAATTTCAAATTGCAATCATTTACTTCAGTGAAATTGTTATTAAAACACAGGCATCCATATGTTTGGCTTCACTAGCCAAGAGCATGACATTGCTGTTCATTTTTTCCTTCTTCTGTGCTAATTAACAGATGACAAGCCAACTTTGATGATGCATACTGCGAAGTAATGTACCAACGTGTGTAGATTATATGGTTGTTCAGTCAAAGAATGCAATTTGGCTTTGTATTATTGACTTTAATGTCAGCTAATAACTTCGCTGCAGCCAATCGCAGAATATATTATTTTTACTGGTGTTTTTCCTGTTGTTGTTTAAAAATCAAGGAATTGATATACATCATACGCCTCTATTTGCAAGACTAGAATTTTAAACTCAGATGTAACACAAGTATAAACATAAACATTAGATCTTGGTGAATATCACGATGTAATGTACAATAAATAATCCTTATTAACAACAACCAACAGATTTATATTAGTGTTAATATCTGTGCAGGTTTAACTTAAAAATTTGGTTGAAATCTTTATTGTTATTTCATAACTTAGGAACTATCCAATGTGAAAAATTAAGTTTTGTAAACATGCATAGGGAAAAACTATCAATACTTTGCTATGTTGACAATTTTAGCTAATCCAGTGTCTCAAAAAATAAAACAAAAAAAAGCTGGATAAGTTTTGTAAATACACAGCTGACAGAAAACTAATTGCATAAAGACACATTTAAGTGTAAACTGTTGTCTTTCGAGCCACATGAAAATCACGAACCAACTCTTCAAGGTTAAAAATCATGTGTGTGCTGCAATAAGGGAGCAATCAGGCAGTTAATTTGAAAGTCTTTAAAATGACCTGCCTTGAGTTGAGGCCTGGGGAAAAAAAACCTCAATATATGATTTTAACATCAATAAATCATTGCAACTTTAATCTTGGGAGATGACTATCATCAAACAGTATTAAACTTCTCCCCTGCCTCCAAATAAATGTGTATCATAAAAATGTCACTTAAATTATTTATGATTTCAAAATCAATAGTTCATTCAACAACAGTTTTACTGTGTCGTCTTTCTTTTGGACGTTGGTAACAACTGCTGAACTGTAAAATACGCACCAATGTACTCAACTGCATCAACACAGAATGGCTAGCTGGTGTCTGAATTGAAATTAATATTTTCACCGCTTTATGTTAAAGATTGTTTTGCACTTCCCAAGGAAGTATGATAAAAGTATAGCGATACTTGCTATACTGTTGAGAATGAAGCAATAGACACATACCTACACCAAATACACAGACTATACTTTACCCCCAAAGGGGCATTCAGACATGCCTCCTTTCAAATGAAGCTACAAAGTGACACTGCTGAGAAATTCTCCTCAAGCTGAGCAGCGGCGTCATAGGAAAGACGTCCTCTCTCATCACAGGCAGTGAAGGGGGAAAATATATTGTCACAAACTTCTAGTTTGACTGACTCCAAAAATAGCTCTGTCATACATGAACACAGTGTGAAGGTGCTGGGTTTCATGTATTCACCTCACGTCTGCACTTGTACATGAATGTGGCCACTATGCCAGTAGTCTTGTCATCAAAAGAGGTTGCCAGTTAACCAGGAGACTGAAGGCTTATTGTTTTACCTATTTGTAGTCTTTAGTCTGAGTAGCTTCAATTAGAAAGCCCAAAATTAGGTTCTTGATTTAGGGACCAACCTTGGTGAAGCTGTCGCATAACCTCCTACCTCTGCATGACCTCTCTGTTAGTTTACACAATAAAACTCTAATACAGCCACAGAGCAGGCCATGACAATAATCTTAAAAATGCAGTCTCATCCCAAAAAGGAGCAAATTCAACCTGTTAGAACTTATTCCTGCCTGCTCTAGTTACTGGATGCTATCAGTGCTATTCAACCAGCACTTCTTGCAGGCTCGCCTCCCATGCTAATAGAAGGATTAATCTCAGACAGCCCAGCCACTCAAAGGTGAGCCATTCTGCCTGCTTGCTGTTTTTGAATTCATATTAAAACGGAGATTAGCTCAAAAATAGACCTTTTAAAGAAGAGAAATGGAGAAGCTCCAATTTAATCTGACTGGGGGATGGGAGTGTGTCAGACCCCTGAATCAGGCCTGTGCATATTCGGGCCTGTGTGTGACGGTGTTTAATACAACAAACAAGGCTCAGAGTGATGACAGACATAGTGTGTCTAAACCACCTGCAGAGAGGCAACAGGAAGCTGTCAGTGTTTTCCAGCTTTTCACTGCTGCTTTCATGCCAGCTACAGCGTGAAGCCGTGCCCCGCTAAATGACAGGCAATTATCACTGAAAGACGAAAGTGTCACCACGGGTTTAATTTGCATTTGAAGGTGCTAGGGTAGCCTAGCTGCTGGTTAAATATATGTACAACTGATCCTGACCTTTAAAAGATAGTGCTTTAAAGAGATGAATCAGGACTCAAATGATCAATTATTATCAATTATTAAGAAAACAAGCTTTCATTAAATAAAGTTAATTAGGTGTTGATCTTATGTTGGAATTGGTCTCCAATATGTACTAATCTAAACAATACAGAAGAGGGACAAAGAGAGCACTCTCATAGGAATAAAGCTGAATTGGGGAGGGCCATTTACTAGACCTTTGCAGGGAAGCAGCCATTTTTGTGGGTAAGGCCAACAGCTGTATGCAGGTTAGTGTCAGGTATGTCTGATTTCATTGGTCCGGTTAACAACTGGCAGTGATATACTGTAGTCTTTCACATCCACCTCACCTGGAAAGGCTCAATTTTATCAACCCAGTAAACATTTTTTCAGATATCACCCGAACAGCTCCAGGCAAGCTATATTGTCAAGACTCTGTCTATTTGTTTTCACAGTGCTAGTTTTGGGGGATATTTTATTGCTATTTGCTTTACTGTTTTGGTTGTACAGGGCTATTCTATAATTATTATTTGTCTGACATGAATCTGACTGGCAAAGTGTCATTAAAAACTGTGCAACCCATGAACTCTCTCTCTCTATATATATATATACACACACACACACACACAGACACACATATACTGTACATATGGCGACAGAGAGAAATAGATAGATATAAAAATCAATTCTTACATCGTCTTAGGTCTATCGAATCTTTTCTTAAATGCACTAACTCAGGATTCTGTGTTTCTTCCGCCAAGGAGGTGTTGTCAACATTTGTTAATTTGTTTTTTCCAAATGATTATGTGAAAACTTCTCTATGGATTTCAGTGGGATTAAGAAAGGAAGGGAAAATTACAATATAAGCTTTGATTATTAAAATGAGCAGTGGGGAAGATAATGTGTCATGCAATGTCAAAACAGCGCTCACCTTACATGCCACATTCCTTAAATCCTACTTAATTAAGTGCCATCAATGGTCAGTGAATGATCCAATTAATTTGGCCACTCTACTGTGTCTAAATCACAGACTGTTGTTGGCTGGTTTGTCACAGAGCCTTATTAGCCAAGATTGTGAGGAGAGGTAAAACACCATGAACCTAACTGTATTTTGCATTAATTTCCATTGATTTAGGAGGCTTCCAAAGTGTAAGAAGTAAGATTTCATTTGTATCTACATTAAAAAGAAAGTGTCAGTAAGTAATGGTCATTGTTTACGACAGGTAAGACACATTTCATTTGTGTAACTTGGCGCCTTACTTTCTGCCTTGAACCAGCCACCAGCCACATGCTGATGCATAATGAAAGTGACTGTTCAATTTCAGTTAATTGATGATTTACTACTGAGTAGCTGGTGAATTTGAACATGCATTTGTTAATGGCTGATAGATGGTCACATAATATTTGTAAAAACGTTAAGCCGAAATAACAACTAACACAAAACAACCAACAAATACAAATATTTCAGTCATTTGGATCCAGTGCCATGGATCTGGCCTGGCTGCCACATGAAGACAAGCACCCTAATCCAAAATGGCACTGACAGCAAATTAGTTAGCCAGAGCAGGCATGTGGGCCCTGGATCCCAAGTAGCCTGCGCTAAAAAACTACAACTGAAATTTAAGCTTAAGAGGCAGGAAGACGCAGAAGTGGAACCAACTTCCAGCTGTGAGTCAGTCACTCACAAATCCACCAGAGTTAATGGGCTGCAGTGAGAGACTGGCCAGCAAACATGTGAATCTGGCAAGCCAGCAGCTAGACTGGCTAAGTGAGCTTCCTCCCCTAGGGACAAAGTTGGATGGATTAAATTCAACCAGAAGGGGTCCTTTTACCCCCTTCAAGAATAAAATAGGCATCACATCACAAAGGTTTGTGCTGCCTTGGAGAGGTTAAAACTTTTGGGGGTAGAAACTTAGTTTAGCCAATGTTAAAGCTTGTTAAACCGATCTTTGAAGGAATTCTGTGCACTTAACAGATGATTGCAAGTGTGCCTGACAACATTCTTTATGGGGTCCTTGCTCCCATGTAGCCCACTGAAACTAATGGAATAGCAGCACATTATTGGACTCCATAAAAAAAACATAGTCAATTTCTGTAATAACCCAAATAACACAGAGTTGAGGGCAGTAAGATAACACGAACATTGCGGCATCTAGTCCGCCTTATCCAAAGATTAAGAAACACCTGCATTGCTTCCTAGGACGTTGCCATCATCGCTACCACAGCATTGGCTTATTGTAATAGTTCTTCATACATAGTGTGCAATTTACTCATTACATGCAATACTCAGAAATGTTTAGATCAACTTAAATATCTGACATACTCTTTCAGCTTACTTACTTGCATGTAGGCAAGCGATGGATGCAGTCAATGGCAGGATGTTGGCTGACACTAGTGTAAAAAAAGTGGAAGTAGCCCACTTATCAAGAACCACTTGTCCAACAAGCTAATACGTTACATGACTCACATCACATTGGACAGGACGTTGTTGCTGTGAGGCAACAGTGTTAACCCTGTGGCCTAGATGCGGTCTCGGGTAAGAAAATTTGGCACTAATTTAATAAGATCATGTACTCAATTCCGACTGTAACCTTAATAGTGCAGATTTTGTGAGCAACCCTAGAAATCATTTTTTTGAAACAACTGCAACTAGAGTCTATTTTAGTAAACTTTGAGACTCTGTTGAAGCTGATAAAATATGCTGACCAACATGCAACATCACTAACTCACAAACACTGACAGGTTTGGTGTTGTTTGGTTTTATTTTTCAGTTTCCATCACAGCTCAAATTGGACTTCTGTCTCGCACCTCTCCTGATTTACAGAAGAAACACAGTCTGGTTCTGATTACCATTCATCTAATGGCATCAACTATCACTGTTCAAGCCACTGATCAAGCTGAAAAGCCAAAGTGAGAAAAACAGTGCAAAAGAAAGGGACTGATGTGAGAAGCCTAACAGGAAGGCAAGACTTTGGGGTCACAGTACAGTGAAGATCTGGTTCAAGGCAGGAAGAGAACAGCAAATTATTGGGCACTCGGAAGAATTAAATTATTCTTCTACATCTCATCACACAACAGCTTATTCTTATTGTCCAACATATATAAACATCAAAACCTGCTCTGAGAGAGAACAGCAGCTTTTACATTTTAATCTTGGATAAAGAAACAATTCTCAATGACATGAGTGGGAGGATAAACACCAAACTGAACTTTTAGGTTGTGAAAAGGAGTAGGGTTCTGGGTACATCTGGGCTTGACACCATATCCTCCTCTGCTTCAAAATGCAGTGCAGATTTATTTCTGTCTTCATCAAACTTTTGTTTCTGAAAGGCAGTGGCCCCAACCATGCTTGCCTGAAGGCAAAGCACGGTGTTTACTCAGAAAGAGGGTAAATAAGAGCCTCTTCTTGGATCTGGTAGATGGTAAAGACATTCAATGGGTGTTCATCTGAGGGTTTGTGCAAGTTTAATCTTTTTTATTTTGCCTATGTCCCGACAGTGTGCAAAAAGCCCATTGGGGTTGCCTCTGCCTCTCAAACTTTACAAAAACTGGCAAAACAGCCTTGGGCACTCACATTCAGCATGATGATGATTTATTTTTCAGTGTTGCCTTCAATCTTTTGCAGGGCCTGTAGAGGCATCGCTCCTAACGCAGCTGCCATAACGTATTTAACTTTGTATTTGTAGAATCCAACAGAAAACGGTTCTCCTTTGGTTGAAAGCCCCACACTTTTTTTCTCCCCCTGTTCCGGTTGGAGCTGTCACAGCGGGCGCTGAGGCACAGAATATGAAAATACCAGCAAACTATTGGTGATTATACCAGAGGAGAAAAGAAGGCAGAAAAACTGGAAAAAAGTTCCCACAACATTCTTAACCAAGACAGAGTGGAAAAAAAAAAACATGAAAAATCAAATCCAGAACAGAGGAAAAGGCAAGAAAAAGCTAAAAAAAAAAAAAAAAAAAAAAAAATAGGAAAAAATTTTGCAGAAAAAAGTAATCTTAGTCTATTTGTGGTGATACAATAAAATGAGAAAAAAACAGGCCTAGGTGTCATTTTTATTTGTGTGGTTTTTGCTGCGGTGAAGCAGTCTAAAGCTATTTTAAACTCTCCAGGAGCAAAACTAATGCATTCTGACAGTAATAGTAAAAGTGTGTATTGATGATGATATTCTGGGCTGAACAGAGTGAACAGGAGCCATCTTACCAGAGTAGACAAGACAACATAAAGAAGACTGGCAGGAATTTTAAAACAGGAAATAACAATAAAGTGAGTCAACAAGCAACTATAAAATCCATCCATCCATCCATTTTCTACTGCTTAACCTGGACAAGTCGCAAGGCTGACCTCACATTCACACCTATGTACAATTTAGAGTAACCAGTTAAACTAACCCCCTCTTTGCATGTTGCTGGAGGAAGCTGGAGTAGCCGGAGATAACCCACGCAGACACAGGGAGAACATGCAAACTCCACACAGAAAGGCCCTGACCACTGCACTGTGCCACTCCCCAATAAGAGTGTCTCACTTAACAAATTCTCAGTATATTAAATTATGTGTGAAAGCAAAACAAAGTTTGGATGTCACAAAGAACAGAGCCACACACAGTGAAAATACAAGGCATCTACTGAATGTGCATGAATTCCAACATGTTCTTTACAGCAAAACTGCACATGCAATTTTCAAATCATTACATCCACACTGCAATAAATGAAATAAATATCATAATTTGCATATAAAACACCCATGCGATAATGTGTCTGTCAAGGAATTAAACGGTAGATATTGTACCTGTTCCTTCATTTAAATGCAGGCTATGTCTATAGCAATGATCGTGTTTGTCACACACGCTGCCTCGCCGCCTGAATCACCATGCTGGTCTGAAAAGGGAACCGTGTCCCATCCCTTTTAAATAACATCTTACAGCTTTGTCCTTTTTGACTACATTAAATGTGGGCTTCACATTTCCATAGACAGAATGCGAGAGGTCCAAAATTCCAAAATGACCACCAAGAAGTGACGGATTAAGGTCTTAGATTAAAATCAAACCTCAAAGATAAAGTTAAAAAAAATTATTTTAATGAAATGCAAAGGGTGTGAGGATTGTCCCCTGAGATAACAGGATATGCTAAGAGTAAAGACCTTTTACTGTTATCTTTCTTTTGGCAACTATTTGCATAACATGTATTGCTTTCATGCACAGTCCCTCTACTGATGCAACCAAATTTAAACACAGAGAGAGGCCTAACTAATAAAAACAGTACGATTGCGCCTTTTATTCAGTGACACTACCTTAAGTAATTAAAAGGATAAAGGCATATACAGCTGCATATTAATTAATAGACAGCGACAGATAAATTGGAAAGATGTGGTTAAGTTTAACCTGTGTTCAAATGATGAGGAAGACACATTTCAGGATCTAATTAGTAATAACAAGTTGAAAATTTTTCACTCCCTACCCCCAAAAAAAGCACCATAATACATCAGCTGTCCAGCATAAAAAACATGCACCCACGGATACAAAAAAGTGCCAATTAGCAATGTGATATGCACATAAATTCCACCCTGTAGGTAACCTCGTTAATAGTTATTTGAACTCTGGGCAGCACATAATATCCAAGAGACTTGTTAAACTCACACAATGAAAATAAGAGTGGAATTTTTGGTAAACCACATTACCATTCAATATCCAATTCACACAGTGAAAATACCCCAGCACATTTATCAAGGTTGGCAATTAAATTCTAACTCCACAGCAAGCTAAGGAATTTGGTGTCACAAGTACCACAAGTCATAGTGAGTGGACAATGAGCACAACCTCATATTTATAATCGCATCGCTCAACACTACACTGAAGCCTTCGCAGCTCTGTATGATAAATTTTTCATATTTTCATTATCAATTACTGTGCTAAATGTTTTCAAGCAAAATTGCCAAGTAGATTAGTCTCAAAAAAAAAAGACAAAAAATTGTGAAAGATGGATTTCAAATTTTCAAAGGGACTTATTCAAATTGCTTTGAACCAGCAGTCCAAAAACACAAAAACCCTTTATTACCATTATAAATAACAAAGACAGGCGGGATCTTTACATTACTCTACAGCCGTCAAGATCCTTTCTTTAATAAAACAATTTTTTTTTTTTTTAATTCCCCTCAAACGGTTGTCACAATAATTTGCAGGTAATTCTATTTTGAGTCACTGTACAATTATTCAGCAAACTTTTGATGCTCTATCCACAGAAGATGACTGACGTAACTGTGAAGACGACATACCTAGCATGTTGAAGATAAAGTCCTTGGCAGTGTGGACTTCTAAGGCGGTCTGGTCTCCAAAGTCTCCCTGCTCCAGTAACACCAGCTCAGACACCTGAGATGACAGCTGATCCAGGGTTGCCCCCGACCGGAAGTCCACCTCTGATAGTTTTTTGGCAGGGGCTGGTGAGCGTGGTGCCACAGCACTCATTAGGGACTCCATCTCTAAAACCCTGAAGGTTGAAGACAAGGAATGAGAGCTGGTTTTAATTTTCAAGGTTTTCATACCCCAACAGCCTTATATTCATTGACAGCACAGCTGATACTGGACAAATTCTGCAACTGCTCGTGTTGAGGGTTACGGTGTAGCAACATAGAGCAAAACAAAGGGCTATATTTAACCTGTTTCAGGATTCATCCTGCAGCCACATGTATTCTCAGTTGAACATAGCGATTTGAGCCTTCTTATGCTATGTGCTGCAGAGGGCTTGCCTTGTTTTTAACAGCCAAATGTGAGTCATGTTATTTTGTAGATCACTTCTGGACCTACGTTATACCAGGGAACAACTTAAAATCGCATTTTAATAGCAAGAAATTTGATGCACATGAAACAAATTGCAACTTTGATCAACTTAACCTGGCAATACATATGATTGTTTTAGACTGGACTGAAAGCCCCAAAATGCACTGACTGTGAGTGTGACCTGATAAAATACTTTGAAAACTTAGAAAATCAATCCATACTAGACGTTTTTACACCTGAACAGACTTTTCTATATGTTTTACAGCAAACGTCCAATACTATTACCGCGACATATTTTGCATTCCAACACTAGTCTTCAAGGATTTAGCATTAACTGGACGTTCAGTGCTGCTAGTTGTAGGGTGTACTGTTCACGGGACATTTTACTGCTGGTTTATATGCTTAAATTATCATATAAAATAGAGGGTCTAAACACAAACAAGTAAAATAAAAAACAAAGCAAAACACTTGGAATATAAACAAAGTTCAGCCGAAGTGGAACGCCAACATGGTCTCTGACCCTCCAAAGTAGGTCAATTAGCGGACAGGCTCGCATAGCCGCTAAGCTAATAGCCAAATAGTCAAATTAGCCAGCTTGCCGTCTAAAAGTTAACATTAGCTAATTACACAATGATAACAACAATAGATACCAGAGTGGCCCGAGCTGCATTTATTACATTCACGTGTACTACCGCATAAGAGGGCCATTTGCCTTGCTGTGATATGGCCAGCGTAGTACCTCGCCCACAGCCAGCTAATTTCTTTGATTAGCCAATATTACCTGCCCAGCGCTATCAAATTAGCATGCTAGCTTAACACGACAAGTAGGGGGAATGTAGCTGGGAGCAGCGACGCACATCCGCGCACACTAACACGCATTCCCACCAAAAACCTATATATACGTACACGCGCACGCACGGGAATGCTCACATACAGTATATATACACCCAGCTCGGGATCTCATTAGCCTGGCAGCCAGGAATCCCAGCGAAATCATTAGCTATCAGGCTAGAGCCGTCAAACACCGCAAACAAATCACACACCCTTCACACGGTGATGCGTGGGAATATCGTCGCTATCTCCTGCGTTCACTGTTATCCTGGTCCCCGTGCTCCAGTCCACCTTCTTTAGCTGTCATTTCCAACAGGTCCCAGGCGCCACCGTCCCAGAAATCATGGTCCTCCTCTGAGGATCCAGGGATTAGTAGTGCGTGTGGCACGCACGCACGCCCGCCCGCCCCACTTTGTGCGCGAACTACAAACGGATTTGTGAGGTCAGGTTTATGATTAAAATTGTGCCTGCGTCCTCCCACAGACGATAAGAGTGCGGCTGCGGTTTAGCGGCAGCAGGGCAGGCTGGTATCACGGCATGGCAGCACTGACCTGCGTCCAACACGGCAACGGTGTCTAACGTTACTTCATGGCTCTATTCTGTGTACTATTCCTGAGTTCATCCAGTCAGCTTCTTTGCAGCGTCTTTTACATTTCAGAGGCAAATAGTTTGCTTTATGTGGTGGACAGAGAAGCCTGGGTTACCAGCTGTAACAATTTTAAAGGTAGATTTTGACTCTTCAATGATACACATTCTTCTAAGATGGCAAAGCTTTTGGTAACGTAAAGACACACTCCTTTGATTCTACTTTTGGACTTTTGCTCAAATTTGGAAGACAGAACAGAGTATTTGTACAGTTTGACCTTATGCCTTCAAGCAGAGGCAGATACCTTTCTATCTAAAACGATCTCCGTATAATATTTTAAGTTATGTAGTCCAGCAGCTTGTTTGTAAGTGTCCAGGTTCCTCTTGTTTACGGTGTAGTCACATTTAATACAGACTGTAAAGTGCCATAGAAGACAAAATTGGGGGGAATATTAAAAAACAAAAACAAACGTGTTATCCTATAAAATGGGTGGCATACAGTTTTCTTGTGATAAACTAATCTAATGGACTGTGCAGCTCCCAAGGGTTTGTGCATCTGTGCTTTTGATGTTTTTATGTAACATAAAAGACATATTTTGACTCTGTGACAGATGCAAACCCGTCTTCGACCACAACATGGGCTGCAAAGGCAGATTGGAGCTGTCAATGTTTTGGCTCAGAAAGGCAAAGAAGCACCCAGCAGAACATTGGCAAGATTTTTATTAATGTCAAATGCCATGTAAATCCAAACTGCACCCAAAGCACAGAATGCACATCTGCTCGTCATTAACACACCTGCCAAGTTTGGAGTAAACTCGACAAACAGTTTGGGCAAAATTTTTTAAATGGAAATAAATGTATCTACTTAAGATGGATGAAATATGACTGAAAATGCAGACAGGAGTAGGTGCAGACCACTGTAGGTATACGTCTTTTTTGTTTGGTCGTTTTTGTTCATTTTGAGAGAAGCGACCGTTCTGAAGAAGCTTGTGAAACTGCACGTCGGTTCTCAAAGTTAAAGATGCTGCTGTGTTATGGCCACAAGAGAGGCGATAACGCATTACTTTCACCCTTTATTCTCAGCTGTTAAACCTCATCGTGTTGCTATTATCGTTTAAACGGCATAACCCCCCCCCCAAAAAAAACGCTGCCCCCATCTCCTGTCTCCCAGCTGGATCATAACAGTTCCCAGACATCACATCACTCTATGAGACGACTGCTGCTGATAGCCGTTATGGTGATACGGTAACAATGGCAGCCCCCCGTGGTTGGAATCCCCTTGGCTCCCCTGATGCGTGGATGTCATCGCTGTGCTGCGGATTGAAGTGAAATGATTGGGTGTGAAGCCATGAAAAAGGGGGCAGTGGTGATGGGCCTTCAGTGTCCATTGAAGTGAGGGAGTAATCTATCTGTGGCTGTGATAGTGCTGGCCATCATATTAAAGGCTTGAAAAGGTCAACGGAGGGACCGAGATGTGGGAACGTGCAGGACAGCCATTACAGTCATTCTGCTTCAATCTGAGAGCTGCTGCCACCTGATTGATGTCTGAAAGGGGATTTTGCCACGGTGGCGTGTATACAGCAGGCACTTTAAAATATTGCCTGCGTGTGAGTGTGTGCTGTGGTCCATGTGAATGAGCAGCAGGAAGCAGTGGGTAATCATATAAGACTTCCTGGGCAGCGAGCATCATTCTTAGGTCTTTAGGAGAGGATCTTGAATAGCACATCTTGTCCACAGTCAGCCAACTAGTATACTCATTCATTAGCAATGACTCTCACAAAACCCCCCCTCGCCTCGTCTCTGACCGAAACGGACCACAAAAATCAATGGAACACAGATTTGTCGTCCTCCACCCAAACAGAAGAATCTGACGTAATTAAATTCGTCTGCAGGGTAAGAGAAATAAAGGAGAGGGAAGCTTGTGAAGTGCAGGGGAAGTCCCTCGAGGTACAATTAACAATATCTACTGTTGGTATCTGTGCTGCTTCTGTCTCGGATGCTCACAACAGTACAGAACGGCGCAGAGGCAAACGCCCAGGCAGGCTTTCTACCAGCCGGTACGATTCTGCACACAGTTCCTGTTTTACTTTACGTGGATTAAGCAGCAACATACGGTGGCTATAAAAAGCATGTTTGTTTTTTATGGCATCGAATCAAAAAGGTTCAGTGTAATGTGGCTTTATGATACTGATACTTACAGGTTGTTTTTTTTGTTATCATGTTTTACAGGAAACTCAGGGTTTCATTCAACACACACACATTTCACCATATAGTTACCTCAACAACAAAACTTTAATTCATCAAACATAAATCGGGTACCGTAATCTGAGCATTCCAGTACTGTACTTTGTCTTCCATTTATGAGTGCTTTTATTTATTTATTTTTGCCTGTTTTGACTACCCACTTAGCTGGTTGTTCTGGATGCCTCTGCTTTATCGGACTGCCTGCCTTTGCATAGAATCTTTAGAATCTCCAACAAATAAGTGTTCAAGACGGAAAAAACCAAGATGATGATAAGTGACAACTCATAAGTAAAACATCTAATATGACACCAGGGCTGTAGTTCGTTAGAGGGTCGATGATGGATGACTGAAGTCAGCAGACGGAGGCTTTTGTGTTGTGATGAGAGCAATGCTTAGCATCTTTCTCATCAAACAGAACACTGATGTTTGGCCGACAGAATGTGGGGACAGAATGTGTAGCATGAGGCGTGATCGCGGCAGCACCAATCTTTGCTGATGCTTCATAGAACCTGGCTTAGTATCCAGGCAACTTTATGAAGACAGTGTGTTGAAAGCACAAAAAATTCCTGCTTGAGCTGAGATTCAGGGAATCCATGTAAATCTACAATATTTACTTACTACATTGTGTTTATATTGTGCATCTGCTTTACATAGATTACCATGGGGTGTTTGTTGATGGCAGGCGCAACATATGCTTGTGAGAGTTGATGGTTAAAAAAAAAAAAAAAAAAAAAATGAAAAAAAAAACCC
>KV751344.1:252713-266725 GCA_001698575.1 Mola mola
TCACTTTTTTTCATTACTTCATTACTTAGTAATCATATCTTAGCTTACAGGTAATGTAAACTGAACAGTAGAGACAGACAATGATGACTGCATGGGTATGACGTGTGACAGCGGAGAAGTGATGCCACACTATACATTTATTCCTCCACAGTTGTTTTGGTCTGGCACTCAGTATGAAATTCACAAACAGTTCACCTCTGCTAACAAGAACATCATGATCCGGGTGGATGTAAACTCAGAGGGGCTGAGACACATCCACACATCTGAGTCAGTGAGAGAGGAGAGAGATAAATAGCTCTGAAATAAACCCCAGTGAACTGGTCAAAATTTTTAGCTATTAGCAATCACATGATTTTTTTTTTTTTCTCCCGTGAAGTAATTAGCACATAACTGAAAACATGATGATGGTGCTTCAAATAGGCATCCATATGGATGTGCAGAGCACACTGTGACTATCAGTCATGATTTTCCCATAGACGTTTACGTTGTTTCGGCGATATGGGACTGGGCCTCAGAGCTTTCTGCACCATGTCCAGGAAAAGCTGAGTACTCCCCAAATAGCTATTCCATTCTAATTAGGGTTTTATGAGTTGTGATCAAGAGCTCATTGGCGATGTTCGGTCAATAGCGCCGTCTCTTCTGAGCAGAAACCCGGCTTATGTGCCGACCCCTGGAAATTGACCCAGAGATTTATACAGCTATTTTGTAAAGGTCCCCATTGGGTTGGCCTACAGTCAGGAAGGAGAATTAGTGTTTCAATGGATTTCACTTTCAATTTCAATGCGGAATGGTTGAAGCACAGCCCCGGCTAAGGAGGCGGCTATGGGTAATGAACTCTTTTGTGTTCTGCCGCTTAAAGGGACCAAATGCCAGAGACTGACACGTAGCATCGCAACAGTGATGATTTCCTTCAGCTGTGATAGGTGGTGAATCCTATGGGTTTATACTCCCTTAACTGAAAACCACACACTGAGGACCCATGTTCAACTGGCCTTGACGTTGCTTGTGATTGATTTGTATTTCCATATTCTACCAGTATCAAATTCACCCAGGATGCGTTAATCCACATACATATTGGCCAGCGAAATTAACTTCTGTCTTCTGAAACATAGAGATAATGTACTGTGCATCCACATGAATAATATTTGAACGCTCCAATTTCCAGAGATGAAAGTAGTAGTGCTAGTAGTTTCCTTTTTTCTTCCATATTGTTTTACTGCTTTGAGATGCTATAATGCTTAGAATCCTGCTTTAACCACTTCTTAAAATTTCATTTTTCTTTCATGAAATTTTGATTTATATCATTTTTAAAAAAAAAATCCTGTTGTGGCCTTAAAATGTCTTAATATGATCTATGAATGTGATATTTTAGACCCATCGTGTTTCAGCTCCTTGCTCTGCCCCTCGCATGCAGCTGGAGTGAGTCAGAGCTTAACTGTCTTTTTCCTGACTTTTAAACTAGTCTACTATATGCTGCACAGTGGTTAATTATAACATTTGGAGTAATTCATCCATACATGTTGGTTCCTGTTTTATCAATTATATCTCTTACCTGTGATTTTAGCTCTTTGTCTTCTTCCCAGGAAAAATGGAAGAGCTACTTGAACAAGGTCACCTCCAAGTTAATGCATTAGAACGGTAAGTTTGGTTTCTACAACGTTAAGCCTCCCCTGCCCCATTGGTTCCTCACGTTTTCTACCCAGATGACCTATTTTTTGGGAGACATTGGTGGACTGTGGAATGAAAGCAGAAATCCTCAGCCATTACATTGGCTGCTGATTTCAGTCATGATGTGCAGCGCTGTTCATTAAAAACACCTGAAGAACATGTTAATAAGGTCAAAAACGTGCTTTTCCTCAGAGATGGTCTTTAAACTGTAAGTGCTAACATGCTGATGTTAAGCAGGTATTAAACATACTCCTTCAACCATTTTAGTTAACACTGATAGCTTACTTGTTAAACAAAAAGTTTAAATCATTATTCAAAGCACTGAGTAAATTTAATCTGGTGGTGCTATGGGAAATTTCTGGATATCTGCAGGCGATGAATGTCTGTATACAATTAATATCAATCCAGGAGTTATTGAAACATTTCTATACAAAAAAAGAAAAAAAAAAAAATGCAACCTGATGGTGCTGAAGGGAAACACCAGTATCTATTGGACATCTCTGTTGGGGACCAGGAATGTCATGGGTAGTTGTGACGATCAGCTGATGTTGTCATTCTTTGCAATGCCATTTACGTACCTAAAAAATTGCCACAATGCAGAGTGCCCACTTTCAAGTGATTAAACATTAATGGATCACTGGATTGTACTGATCCATTGACATATTAGCAGCATTTTAATGTTATAGCACACCACTTAAAAGCTTTGTTGTACTGTTAGGCACTTTAATAGTCACTTATGTAGAATATGTTTAAAAATGGCAGGACTTTTGTTGCACTATATACTTAAACGACAGTGAGGACGTAACCCTGATACACTTGTATTGAAATAACATTAAAGCTTTGCCTTATCTATGAGTATTTCTGCCTGTCTTTTGTTCCTCTAAGAAGACAATTCCCATCATCCCACTGCACTTGACTTGGTTTTAACTGAGTTACCCCTAGTGACAAATCAAATATTGCGCATTTAAACTACTCGTCTGAAAAGTCTTCAACGACTGCGAAACTAAAAGTTATGTATAGAACTGATCTTACACTGTTATTTGCGATTATGTGTAGAGCTAATATAAAATCACCTTTGTAGAAAAATGAGACAACGTAACAATGTCTTGGTGTTTCTTCTGAAGGCAACTGGACTTCTGAAGTCCAACACCAAAACTACCATGACATGGATGACTTAGAATCTTCACAGACACAACCCGACAATGTATGTAAGAAAAAAATTTATTTTGTTTACCTTCACATTCTTTTCTTTAATCTTACTCCATTTTCAACCTGTGTTGTATAAATGTAGAGAAATATAAAACATATTTACTGCAGTGGGTGGAACATGTAGTAAAAATAAAGATGCATTATTGTGTCAGCACTGGGAATTTCCATTAGCTAGTTACCATTTTCCTTTCCATGTGCAATTTAAATTGTCAGATCAACAAACTGCAAATGCATAACATACAACATTAAATTGCTTATCCATTTCAATTCGAACAAAGCAGTCAAAGGGCATGAGTAAGACACATAGAAGAAAAGCATTAATCCCAATGTGACCTTATCTCCTGTTGACACCCTCTAACCAGGACAGGGAGCGGTTAGATATGTGATAGCAACTGAACCTCCTCAGCCAACTCTCACCAGCTGTCCAGGTCCACTATCAGTCTGAGAATTTGAGTCACACTGCTGCCCTGTGGAGGTGGTCTGAGCTGTCACATTTCAGAGAAAGATGGCCAGCCATCCAGCAATCATAGCCATGCCCCCATAGGGAGCCGCCTTGCTCAGGCCTGGATCCCCTGTCAGGGCCTGGTGGTACAAAGCGCCACAGAACATCCCCATACCCGCTACCAGGAGGGTACCAGCCTGCATCAAGGGATCACAGAGGAGACGCACACTAATATTTTCAGCAACAAACTGCAGATGTTGACAGGCTCAAAGCTTAACGTCACAGATTTAAATGCATACAGGAAGTCACTCTGGTGCCTTATTTGGATGGAGACGGTGAAGTGAATAGACCTTTCTCACATGTGAAGTGACCTAAATTATACAGCCTGACACAAGTCACATGACATGGTTTAACAGTTAGTTACGTCAGCTACACACCAGCCTCTGGAAATACCAAATTTGATTTGTGTTTGGAAGATGGTAAAATTGAATCTGCTCAAGCTCCAAAGTCCTGTCAAGATAAACTGATAACATGGTTTAGGAATAACAATGATTAAAAAATGCTTTCATACAAGACAGTGATACGGGAAGCTTAAGCTTGTCCCCCCATTTGAATGCACTGCTCACGTCATAACTATTTTCTCTCTATTCACCTCTCTATGATGTAACTGTTCTTGCTCTCTGTCATATGGGGCAGTAAGTGTTCAGGTTTTACAGCTGGCTTGGCTTGGTTTTCAGTTAAGTTTGTTTTTCTGTCTATTTGTCTACAGTTTTGGACAAATTGTCCTTACATTTGATTTTTTTTCCCCCCCCGTGTTCCCATTAGCAGTGACCTTAACTGATTAATATTCCCCTGTAAGTGAAAGCTGGGCCTTAATGACATTTAGGCAGGTGTCCCAGACAAAAGTAGGACTGCTGGGCCTTGGCAAAGGTAGAGCAAGGGCTCTTGTTGATTTTTATTTGTACCACATTATAATTTTCTATTTCTTCTGATTTGATTTAGCCAAGCAGCCCCAAAGCCTCTGCATGTATTACCTGGCTCTGACAACTGGAGAAGTAACCCTAGTTGGAACTCACAGAAGCCCAGCTCACATTGCCTTCTACAGAAACATTAATTAGATGTGGCATCCAAGAGATCCTAGTTGGACTGGCCACCACATGGCTCATAAACCTGGCATGCATCTCTTGTCAGTCAAATATTCTGTGGCCAATGAATTTTTACACAGCTGTTACACTGCAAATGCTTGGCAGTGAAGGCTTCGCATATGCCGTTTGTCACAATGTGATAAAAACAGGACACCAAAACAAAGTCTTAACCACAGTTCCTCTGCTCCGTCACCAGCTGGTAGCGAATAGGGTTTTTGAAACCCTTTTCTCCTCTGTAATTATGGTCTAAAGGAATACTGATGTTCTAAGTGAGGACAGACTGACACTATCACACAACTTCAATTTTAAAGAACACTCGAGTGCATCCAGCCCTGGGAGCTAGTATTAGGCTTCTATACTCACCACAGCAGGTTTGCCACAATGGGCAGCACCCAGCAGGGCCAGGCTGTGGTAGAAGTGGTATTTGTTGGCAGTATCAAACAGCTGGAGAGGCAGACACACAGAGACCCAACTTTCAGAAAAAAAATATTCGATTTGGTTCATCATGGATTTTCTGGAAAATGAAAAATCATGAGGGCTACTAGTGAACAGTGTAAATGGTCTACAATATGATAGTGAATTAGTCACTGACACAAAACAGGGAGTGGGTCATGCATCATCACAGCAGCTTTTTCTTGAAAGCCAAAAGGGACAGAAAAACACATTTGGCCTTAGAGATATTAAACAGAAGGGTGGTGACATTTGTTGGGTTGGCCTTAAACACAAAATAATGTTTTCTTCAAGTCATATCACAATATTTCTTCTCAACAGCTCTTCATGAACTGGGCAACAAAATCAAATCATAATATTTTTGACCATATATCTTAATATCAAAACTGCAACAACATTGTAGGGATGACAATGGCAGCTTCAACAAAGTATTAACACGCGATTTTTGCTAAATAATAATCCATAATGTGGATTTAGTGACTGAGTTGGGTGAAGTAAATTATCAGAACAGGTAGAGCACTGACAAGTTGAGAAATTTACTTCATTTTACTTTAACGCTGCCATCAACACCAGGAATAGACAACACTTATTGTATATTTCATACCACAATATAACAATATCCAAAATCTCTAAGAATATATATTCTCATATTGCAATACCAATATATTATATATTGGCCAGCCCTAACTCACAGTTGTATTTACATACCACTCTCTGGTAGTCATCGGGGTCTCCGTTTTTGAATCCTAAAACAAGACACATGAAACAGATAAATTACATAATGTGGCACGTCAAAGGTTTTTAAAGTTTTTGCTATGAAGACCTCTGCAGTGTATGAAATGTTTCTTATAACTTTAATGGCAGCCAGGCACAGTACACTTAAAGGTTCCATTGAGTTTCACACAAATTATTTCAATATTCTTAAGAGAGGTGAGACAATACATTTCAATTGCTATGGTCTTATCGTGAAGCCTCAATCAAATCATACGGGCTACACCCTGCACAAGTCCCCAGTTAATTCAGGGCTGACATATAGAGACAAACAACCATTTGCTCTCACATTCACACCTATTTAGAGTAACCACAGAGAACCCACACGGAAAGGACGTGACCTAGGAATCAAAGCCATGACCTTCTTGCCGTGAGGCGACAGACTGTTTTGCTTGAAACGATGACTTATTTCTCAAGAACTGCATACATGATGTACAATATAGTCAAGGAAGTAACAGGAAACTTCCTCAATGGAGAATTATTCTCATAACCATATCTTTCTACAATGGTAAAGCAACAGTGTCATTCAATATACTATTGAAAAATATAATTAGTAAGAATTTCGGTATGTTAGTGTATCGGGATACATAACAATTTGTGTCCTGTGTATTGTGATTTTTATATATGGTGTATATAAAGTGTCGTAACAACCCCCAATTCTTAATGAATCACGAGCCCACTAATGGTACGAAATGCCATTGTGAAAAACTCGATTCTGTCATGCTGTCCAGCTAAAATACAGCATAAAAGTGCTGGCTCATATCGAGGCTGCTCTGAGCCTCCATCGTCTGTGTGTAACATTGTCTCAGAGTTTAATAAAGTACCAAACATTCAGCTTCATCAGCAAAGACCAACCTGCCAGGTCGCCATTCACACACAGTCCTTAAATAAACCTCCTTCCACCACGGCACACGGCGGAGGGTCACCTTCAAGTCTTCGTTTTACTAAAGCAACAAGAGCTAGGTGTTTCGTTTGGTTGCCGAATTATCTACTAACCTACAAAATATTTATAATTATCGGCTCGTAGTTCTCAAGAGTGACGCAACTGTGTCCGTAAGAAAGCCAACCCGAAGTTGGCATCTTTTTGGGAAGGAGACTGGAGTAGTATTTGGTGGACATGAATGTTATTTGACAATGTTTAACCTTCAGAACCAACGGAATAAACTAGTGCACCTACCGTGAGCCCCGTACGCCCCAGCAGTCACCGCCGAGGCACCGGACAGGGCAGCCAACCTTCGGACAACAGTAGCCGCGGTCATACTTTCGCAACTGCGACTGTATTCTACAAGCGGAAGACACAGGACAGGGTGCTTTCACGGTCTTTTTATTGGCTCCGACTTATGAATTCCCGGAGTACCGTCAATGTCAGACAAGCGAGTCTTAAAAAACAATAACAAAAATGTTGACAACATGTATCGGTGGATTGTTTAAAAATGACCTCCTTATTATCTCATTAGCATTTTTGTTGCCTAAATGTAGTTGTTTCAAAATGAATCATTATCTCATATATATTTAAGGCCTCAAGGTAAACAAGTGAAGCCAAATAGCCAAAATGTGGCAGTGTACCCTCTATAAAAAAAATAATGGCTGAAATAGTGACACGTCACGCCTATTTTAACTTTTGCGCTTAATCGCTCACTGTGCATCACGGCGCTGCTTAGAGACTGCCGTATGCGTCGTTCTTACGACATTCTGCTGAGTCCTTAAAGGTAGCACTGCTGAGAGCTTGAACTGCCTTTAACCAATGGCTCCTGTGCTATGCTCCTGCGCATGCGTGTTCCGTTTAAAGGCTGGAACCGCAAGGGTGAATGCGGTGCGACAGATTCATTCTACGGGGCAAATTTCATAACCACCTATTAAATCTGACACTGACATGGCACTTCAGTAGGCACTGCCCCTTCAGGCGCGGCGCCATATTCAGTGAGTGTATGGCTGCTCAGTTCTGACTTTTAAAGCTCTCTTTGCAGAGAGCACTGCAACCAAGGCAAAAGTGTAATAGTTGTAATAATATTAATTATAAGAATATGGTGACGTTACAGTCTGGCAGAAAGAAGAGGTTCATTGTGTCTTACTCCCACTGCCCACATGTGAAGGAAAATCAAGCAAGTTTTTAGTTTTTTTTAAACTCTGCTTTGTTTAAAACCTCACATCTGAAATGCATTATTCATGGAAGAGCTGAATTATAGCTACTATTGTGCTACTTTTGTATAAATAATTAATACTCCCCCACAGAGGGGCTGCTTGGCTCCAGGAAAGGGGTCTATGCTGGCCATTTTTCAGTGCCAATTTAGACACTTAATTGCCTCAGCACCAAATGATATAGGCTCAGGAGTGTGGCGGATGCATTAGCACGCAGCACTTTGCAATTTGGCCATTACTGTGGTTTGGGAAAAACTGGTAAATTTCTTCTGCTTTAGTGATTCACTGCTAGTGTTTGATGCGTTTTCCTGCCAGCACAGGTGTTGCAGCGCGGACCAATAGTGATGTTACCCTTTGATGGATGCACTAATCCCTGCAGAGAGCCCACCAAAAAGGGGTGCTGTACTGCTTACTCTTGTGGCAAAGTTTGTCCACTGTGTGTGTGTGTGTGTGTGAGTGTGGAGTGGGCCAGGGGACTTCTCACAATTATCAAACTGAAATTACACAGGGTCACGTTGCATTAGTGGAGAGCGGTGTTTCCGTTGAACACCGTCCTTAGCTTACTTTGTCACGGCATTAACATAATGCACGCAATTAAGACATTCTAATATAAAAAAAAAAAAAAACATAACTAAAAAACAAGCCTCATGAGTTGCACGCTTTCCTAAAGCCGGGGTGGGTGTTTGTGTTTGACTGCCTCCGTCCGCTTGTGCACATGTGGACTAATTTGGTTTGGTTGGCATTGCCTGTGATGGAAATTTCCATTTTATACTATCCTTATGTATCTTCATGTAACCTTTTGCACTATTGTACCCTCGGATGACGTTTTGTACCCAAATCATGTAACCCTCATATAACCTCTCATGCTATTGTGACCGATTGCTCAACTTTGGATTATCACACGCTTGCAGTACTGTTATCAACATACCACCTGGGAACCGAAGGAGCTGACCTCCAGATGCCAGCCTCCCTTTCCTGGATGCTGATTATACGCAAGGGCAGTTATCTGCCCAAAAATAAGTAGTCTCACAAACCATAAGAGTTCCATAACACACCTGCTCTATTCTGTTTGATGTCACATGCACACTCACACGCATCACACATAGACACTCATTCATTATCACACCGAAATACGCCCCGGCTCCAAACACTCGACGGAACACTCTGCTCTCAGCCCGCTGACTGTAGACCTGTTTCCCCTTGTGCACTTGGCAATAATCCGTCCAGTTTGCAACTGACTGGTCCGAGTCTTATGGTTCTTTCCTCTCCTACGGATTGATTTCAGCTCGACCTAGAACAAAGCGACAACTAAAACGCTTGTGACAAAGCCTCCGTCACATGCCTACTTGTGTGCAGAAGGATGTTTGCTTACTCTGCAAAAAATCTACACACACACACACACACACACACACACACACACACACACACACACACACACATGAAAACGCAGGTCAGATTCATTCTGGCTTGTGGCAGATGGGACAGCAAGGGCAACAGTCAAGTGTGGCTTCACATCTTGTTTTCATACACGAGCAGCAAATTAGCTCAAAGTCCCAGCAGCCACGTTCGGTGAGCTTCCTCCGAGTGCCAACATCCATCTAACTTCAGTCAGCCTGTCCTCTCCTGTCTTTCCCCGTCGACTGCATTCCCCCGCCATAACCTCGCCACATTTGAGGGGAAGCATGCACATGTATGTGTCTGATCTCCTCAGATTGCTTGCCGCTGGGCCGGGTCGAGCTGCCATCACGGGGAAACATTTGCAGACGACATTGCTTGCTTTAAATGTGAAAATGGAGGGTGTACTTCCTTGCAAATGAAATCTGGTTTAGCTTATTTCTTGCGACACGTTTACATTACAGTCACTTTATTTCTCGGAGTGACAGCGGCAAGACGGATGCTTCTCAATTTTCTTTCGACTGAATACGTTCCCATGGGTTGTTTTGCAAAGCTAATTCCATATTCTTATTAGCGGCTATTGCACATCTTTGTTCTGCAAGGAAGAGCGAAATGAACGGCAAATAAAGTGGTAGCAGCCCATAACAATGAAGATTCTGCTCTATTTTCAGCGAGACATATAGAGACATCACAGCGAGGCCTCAAAGATGTCCAAAGCTGCACTCCAAATGATGCTGAGTGTGCTGGGACTCTACAGCATGGCTGAAAATGCCAAAAGTTTTATTCATCTATACCCTCACCCTCCAACTTTCTTGAGTACCTGAGTGAAAATGCAAGAATGGAGAAAAAGAAAGCAGGACAGCTTTATCCTGAAGGCAGTGAAACACT
Source organism: Mola mola (assembly GCA_001698575.1). Lineage (NCBI taxonomy): Eukaryota > Metazoa > Chordata > Actinopteri > Tetraodontiformes > Molidae > Mola > Mola mola. The sequence continues at coordinate 262,821 of KV751344.1, forward strand.
TTGCCTGCTGGCTGGCAGCTCCCTCCACCAAAAAAAGTAGTCCAACATTTTTGAGATTCTCCATTAACCTTGATGGGATTTGACTGTTGCAGCTCTTCACTGTCTTCAGCTCACTTTGAGAAGCTGCAGCCAATTATCCATTTATTTGACCTCCATCTGTTTTTCCTAAGATTTTTAATCACAAATGTATGTATTGTGCCCCGGTGTCACAGCTTTTCATGCTCTGGCTCTGTCACTCGTCCATGCCACTACATCGCTTTCAGCAAAGAGGAGAGAACAAGCGGGGAGAGAGAGAGAGAGAGAGAGAGAGAGAGAGAGAGAGAGAGAGAGAGAGAGAGAGAGACAGGCCTGTCGAATGACATTTTGTCCGGCTGTCTAGGCTATTGTCTGCTGGGGGAGACAACACCAGCCATTGCCATTACACTGGATGGCAGAGTAACACATAAACAAATAAAGTTGACCAAAACAGTCTCAGGTACACAAACACACACACTCTCACTCTCTCACACACACGCACACATGCACACACATACATACGCACACAAGAGTATTTGTCTCAATGCTCATGTCAACAGAGAAAAATATTGTTCTACTGATGTTTTCAGCATAATAGTTCCACCTTCTCCCATCTGTTGATACAAAGGCATTGCTGATTATACCACTCTAAACAACAACAACAACAAAAAAAAAACATTTAGACAATTATTAATCCAGTGAATGGTATTCTAACCGAGTCTCTCTCTCTCTCTCTCTCTCTCTCTCTCTCTCTCTCTCGTCTCGTCAAGTCGTTTGTCCTCAGGATTTATGCACATACAAAAACAAACATTCAAGCATGCACAAGCATAAAATTTCAAATATGCACACACACACACACACACACACACACACACACACACACACACACACACACACACACACACACACACAAAAAGAGACTTGCAGTTACAGCAGGCTCCCCATGCCAAGCAAGCATAATTAGCACACTCGTTAAGCTCATCTGCATCTCTCTTCAAAGGAGATCGATGCAAATGGATAGGATTTAGCCACTGGCAGCAATTAGGCCAAAAAAATATCATAGCTGGAGAAGCTTGGTTACAGCGAGGCAAAGCCGGTCTGGTCTGGAAGGCTGGTGATGAAGGGTGTGGCGACGTGGGGGATAGATGGATTTTCTGCCCTTGTGCTGACTGCATCATTAAATTCAAATGAATGTTTTCATATATTCTCATGTCAAATCGAGTTCTGTTTAATCGTGTTCCAACCAGCCCTCCTGGTTATCTGTTATCTACATGGTGTTTCATGGGGTAAATGATAAAACATCGCTATTGTCAGTGTTGGCGGTATCATGACTGACATCGACTGAGAGCAGCTCCCGAGCAGTCGGGAAACCAGGGAAGTTGGGTGACTGTTCGAAGGAAGCATAGTCCTAAGCAGAAGCCCACGGTTCACCACCCACACGTTCACGTTTCCAACAGATTTTCCCCACTCAGTGACGCACCCACTGAGAAACCAACTCTAGTAATTGGCAGCTCTGTCATTTAAAGTAGCTGTAATTAAACCGCTCCTAAAAAAACCTACCCTAGACCCAGAAGTTTTAGCCAACTATAGACCAATATCCAACCTCCCCTTTCTTTCAAAGATTCTAGAGAAAGCAGTAGCGAAACAACTATGTGGCTTTCTTCAGTATAATAGTCTATTTGAAGAGTTTCAGTCAGGTTTTAGAAAGCATCACAGCACAGAAACGGCATTGGTAAAAGTTACAAATGACCTCCTCACTGCATCTGATGCAGGGACTTATCTCTATACTAGTCTTATTAGATCTTAGTGCAGCTTTTGACACTATCGATCATCACATCTTACTACAGAGGATGGAACACCAAATTGGCATTAAAGGATCTGCTCTAAGATGGTTGAAGTCCTACCTATCTGATAGATATAATTTTGTTCATGTTAATGATGAATCATCAAGATATGACAAGGTTAGTCATGGAGTCCCACAAGGTTCTGTGCTTGGACCATTACATTTACTCTATATATGCTTCCTGTAGGTAAAATTATTAGAAAGCACTCCATACATTTTCACTGTTATGCAGATGACACACAACTATACTTATCAATGAAGCCAGATGAAACCCATCAGTTAGCTAATCTACAGTCATGTCTTAAGGACATTAAAAACTGGATGTTTCATAACTTTTTAATGTTAAACTCTGACAAAACTGAAGTCATTGTGCTGGGCCCCAAACACATTAGAGACTCATTATCCAGCAACATAGTTAATCTGGATGGCATTGCCTTGGCCTCCAGCACCACTGTCAGAAACCTGGGTGTTATCTTTGACCAGGAGCTGTCTTTTAAATCACATGTTAAACAGATTTCAAGGACCGCCTTCTTTCACCTCCGTAACATTGCTAAAATCCGGCACATCCTGTCTCAACAAGATGCAGAAAAACTAGTTCATGCGTTTGTTACTTCCAGGCTGGACTACTGTAATTCTTTATTTTCAGGTTGCCCTAACAAAATTTTAAAAACTCTTCAGTTAATCCAAAATGCAGCAGCACGTGTACTGACCAGAACTAATATCAGAGACCATATTTCCCCCATACTGGCTTCTCTGCACTGGCTCCCAGTTAAATTCAGAATAGAATTTAAAATCCTTGTTCTCACCTACAAAGCTATTCATGGTCAGTCACCATCTTATCTTGAACAGCTCATAGTACCCTATCGCCCATCCAGAACCTTACGCTCCCAGGATGCAGGGTTATTGGTGATCCCAAGAATTTCCAAAAGTAGAATGGGAGGCAGAGCTTTCAGCTATCAAGCTCCTCTCCTGTGGAACTATCTTCCAGTCTTGGTACGGGAGGCAGACACACTCTCTGATTTTAAGAGTAGGCTTAAAACCTTCCTTTTTGATAAAGCTTATAGTTAAGGCTGGCCTATCTAGCCCTTAGTTATGCTGCTATAGGCTTAGGTTGCTGGGGGAACACTCCATGATTCACTGAGCTTTCTTCTCTCCCCCCTCTGACTCCGACTCCTTCTCTGCTCCTGTAAATGTCCATATCCTTACACTAACTTTACTTCTTCCCCGGAGTCGTTGTGCTTTACCATCCTGCAGGTTTTTCTAGGTCGCGGTGGGAGGTGCTGCTGTGGTCCTGCCTGATGCCCCCTGGCCACATTAGGAAAGGAGATCCTGTGACTTGGATCCTGTGACTTGGATCCTAGGCTGGATTTCCAAGTGCAAATCGGGACCCACAGATCACAATGGCTTCTGGATCAATAGACTACACCTGCTTCTGGACCACTACACTTCACATATCCCTGGATTTACAGATTCTACATACTCTTGGACTCAGCAACACCCAGATCTTCCTACATGGAGTACAATGACTCCTGGACCAACAGAGTCCACCTGCGTCTGGATCACTAGACTTTCCATACATCCGGACTCATAGAATCCACAGACTCTGGGACTCATGGATGTTTTATGCATTCTAAATGAACTGTTGTTATCATGTTTTTGTGTTCTGTACAAGTGACATTTATTGCACGTCTGTCCGTCCTAGGAAGAAGGATCCCTCCTCTGTGGCTCTTCCTGAGGTTTCTTATTTTCCCTGTTTAGGGTTTTTTAAGTTTTTCCTCACCCGGTTCGAGGGTCTAAGGGCAGAGGATGTCACATCTGTACAGTTTGTCAAAGCCCAGTGAGATAATGTGTAAATTGTGATTTCGGGCTATACAAATAAAATTTGATTTGATTTGATTTGATGTCCTGATGTCTGTGTGAACTATTCAAACCACATGACTGAGCCTTACTGTTGGACCGGCTGACAACACATACTGTATGTGTACTAATCCCTAGCTGAAGTAGTCCCTAATAAACGCATTATTTACATTATAACATAATAAATAAT
>KV751344.1:274768-313639 GCA_001698575.1 Mola mola
CAACCTATGAGTTTGAGCATTTAGTGTCTAGTGTGCCTCTTCCTGTCTTCTTCCATGACCAACAGACCAAGTACGGACAACACCGGTGCCATTCTTTTATCTTTTAATAAGCTATATCAATCAAGCGAGCAGTCTATGTGATGTGTTCCAGGGAAACTTTTTTGCCCAACGCATGCAGTGCGAGGCGACACAACAACGGGTCCCTCTGTCATGGCTAGTTGATGTCAGGTTGGTGTCTACCAGCACTCTGGGTGTGAAACCACTTCATTTTCCAGTTGGAAAGTTGAAGTAATTCATCTGTACATCAAACAGTAGCCTACTATTACACATTTTCAAATACAGCAGACAGAGGCCAAGGCTCTTTAGCTTACTAGATGTTCACAGGATACATGCTAAATTTGTTCCAACACCATATGGTCAGTGCTTTTTCTATGATGGCTGACAGAACAACACATGGTCAGCAAATCAGTTAATAGCATTAATATAACATCAGATGCACCACAAATACAACACAACCAAAGACAGAAACGCTGACAAGTTGCCCAGATGACAACGGATATGGATGTCTGGAAGTAACAGGTGATGTGGGACACCTGTGTCTTACAAAAAAATTAAGCTTTTTCCTTTATTGTAATAGTATGACGAGATGAGTCAGTGGCAGATATAATGTTATAAATGTTAGTCTATTCGTTTTACTGATTATTGTCCTACAAATTAAAAATATAGTGTTAATCCCGAGCCCGATTATTGTGAAAACTGACAAGTGGCTGACTTCAATAACTTTTGAGCAAGGGAGGCTCCTGTAAGTGTCCCCTGAACATTGATATCCATTGTCATCTGTGCAATTTGTGTGATTTTCTATTTAGTTGTGCTGTGCATGTTGTCTTACATGAGTTGGCTTACTACAATGTGTTCTAATTTTCATATAGTGTTATACAGTAGCATGCAATTTCTTGAATTGCAGCCGAGCTGTCTCAGCCACTGCATTTTTCTGTATGCTGCTGTATTATCCACTTTCTTGCAAAAAGAAACATGACAAGTGTAAAATTGAAAAAAGTGTTTAGCTTCGTTTCGTTTTCGTCCGCTTATCTGGGTCCGGGTCGCGGGGGCAACAATTTAAGAAGGGAGATCCAGACGTTCCCCTCCCCGAGCCATTTCCAGTAACTCCTCCAGGAGGACACCAAGACGTTCTCAAGCCAGCCGAGAGATAAAATCTCTCCAGCGTGTCCTTAGTCTGCCCCTAGGTCTCCTCTGCAATCCACAAAAATCTGCAAATAACAGAGACAGGTTCCTGAAGCCACTGAACTTGACTCCCTCCGCCGCTTGGCTGTGCCTAGAAATTCTGTCCATAAACGCTATGAACAGAAATGGTGACAAAGGACAGCCTTGGCGGAGACCAACCCTGACTGGGAACGTGTCTGACTTACTGATGCCAATGCAAACAAAGCTCTGGCTCCGACAATACAGAGATTGAATAGCCCGTAACAAAAGACCATCTACCCCATACTCCCGGAGCACCCCCCACAGGACACTTTGAGGGACACGGTCATAAGCCTTCTTCAGATCCACAAAACACATGTAGACTGGTTGGGCAATCTCCCATGCCCCCCTCCAGTACCCACACGAGGATATAGAGCTGGTCTAGTGTTCCACGGCCAGGACGAAAACCACATTGCTCCTCTTGAATCCGAGGTTCGACTAACAGCCGGACTTTCCACTTCCGTACCCTGGAGTTGACTTTCCCAGGGAGGTTGAGGTGTAGGATTCCCTGGTAGTTGGAACACACCCTCTGGTCCCCCTTCTGGAAAAGGTTCCCCACCACACCTGTCTGCCACTCCAAAGGCACAGTCCCCAATGTCCACGCAATGTTGCAGAGGCGTGTCAACCAGGACAGTCCTACAACATCCAGAACCTTGAGGAACTCGGGGTGAATCTTTTCCACCCCCGGGGCGCTGCAGCTGTGGAGTTTTTGACAACCTCAGCGACCTCGACCCCAGTGATGAGAGAGCCCACCCCAGAGTCCTCCTCCTCGGAATGCATGTTTGTGGGTTTGAGGAGATCATCAAAGTATTCCTTCCACCGCTGAACTGTACACTCAGTTGAGGTCAGCAACTCCCTTCTTACACTGAAGACCTCGGCTTGACCTTGACTCCTCAGCCATCGAACAATTTACCAGAATTTCTTCGGCGCCGACTGGAAGTCTTGTTCCATGGCCTCACCAAACTCCTCCCACACCCGGGTTTTTGCCTCTGTGACCGCCCGAGCAGCAGATTGCTTGGCATGCCAGTAGCTGTATGCTGCCTTGGGAGTCCGATAAGGTAAGAGGCTCCATACTTATAGTAAATGCATAGTGAGGTGATCATTTTCATCATAGTTTATTCACCACAACATTTGAACCATTGTTAAACTGTATGAAATGAAATTAGTAACAAGCATTACTGGGATAGGAATAACTACTAACTATTATTCACCACAACATTTGAACCATTGTTAAACTGTATGAAACTCTTGACCTGATTTCTACTGTACTAAGGCATGCCCCTATTGGAATGCCACTGCTTTACATCTACACCCTCTTTAATGAACTACTGCTCCATCCCTCCATGTCCACAACAAATCCACACAGTAATCTGTCAGCCATTATGTTCTCTTGTACTAATCACATGCAGCATTATCTTCTGTTTTTTCCTATTTGTTGGATTCTTATCTAAATTCTGCTGTCTGCTGCCGCAACAATCCCAGTTTCCTCACCGGGACCATTAAGGTTTCTTCTATTCACTTAATCTAATAAAGACAAAAAGTTAAAGTGTTCTGCAGATTACAAGCAAACAGTTGCTTTAAGTTCAATGACATCCATCTGGAACTATGATGTTGCTTGTGATAGAGTCATTGAGATCTCTGATATTTGGTTACTCTTCCCCGAGGAGCCATATTTCACTTTCATTATGTTGATTTTGCTCCTCTTCTCACGCCATATCTCCATTTCCAAATGCTTAGCTCACAGAGCTGCAAGCGGCGGTGGCAACTAAAGACATGAGCATTCTGAATGATTATGAAAATATTTCAAAAACAATTACAGTCAGCAAAATGTCAGGTCAGGATAAGCATCCCTAATACACTGTTAAATAATGTCTGTCTGCTTATTATACAAGCGTGTATGTGTGGCACAAAAACACATACATCTAAAAAAACTCATGAATACAAGACAAATAAAGCAACAAATGAATTTTGGCTATTATCTTTATAGTGCTGCACAATTTTATAGGAGCAGTTGCTCTTAATTACTCACTTTTAATATTACTCGTTGAAAAAGTCTTTGTTTCCTTGTAGCCTACAAACTCCCCTTCATCAACTGGCTTAGATTTAATGACAGCACGTAAACCCCAAAGAAGACTCAACACGTGAATATGACATTTTAAAAGGAGGCTCTGTTAGTGGAGGTTAACTACCACTAAATCCAACCATGACAACACACACTCCTGTTATAGCAAGCACATTGCCATGAAATCATGAGAAAACAGGTATAATTCATAAAACCAGAACCTAGTTTCAAGTTTCAAATAGAATTTTCTTCCATTATTCATACAGATAAAAGGTGAAACATTAATATAACAGTTTGTAATTTTTATTGTCTATCACACTTCAAACAATCTCGACAGGGTTTTTCCTCCGTAGCCCAGAAGACTCGACGGCCATTATTTCCAAAAACAATTTGAAATGTCGATTCGTCGGACCACAGCTCACTATTGCACTTTGTCCACCATTAGTTCAGTCCATTTCAGATGAGCTCGTGCCTAGAGAAGTGGGCAGAGCTTCTGGAAGTTGTTGATACAGTATTATGGCTTTGGTTTTGCTTGGTAGAGTCCTAACTTACATTTGTACATGCAGAGACGTACTGTGTGAACTGACATTGATTTTCTGAAGTTTTCCAGAGCCCACAGTGTAATATCCATCACAGAATGATGTTGGTTTTTAATGCAGTGCTGGCTGAGGGTTTGAAGGTCAACGACATTTAATATCGGTTTTCAGTCTCGCTCCTTACTTGCAGAAAGTTCACCAGATTCTCTGAATATTTTGATATTACGGCTGTAGATGGTGAATTCTCATAATAACTTGCAATTGCACATTAAGAAACGTTCATTTTGTAATTACATGCATCCTCACCTGTGTCTTGAGTGACCACCTATGATCAGATCACACTTTTTCACATGGAACACAAATTTTTTTTTTTTTTTTTTTACAGAAGGAAATAAAATTCCAATGCCAATGTTGGCTGAATTTAAAAGATGGTCCCACCAACAGGTCATGTTCCACAGTCTTTTGTAATTTGACAAGTTTAATACCAATAAAATGCTCCCCCTAACATTTAGTATAAGTCATAAAAACAGATAAAACTGTTCCAACAGTTGTTAAATATTGGCGGGTTGGACTCGCTGAGCAGCTGACGAACTGTTGTTTCTTTTAAAAGAAACAACTTAATGTGTTGCAGTTAATGCTGAATTTATAAGCCGTTACGGATGATTAAGAATTTGCCATGAGCGTTTTGCAATGTTTATTAGTTTACTTTATTATTGTTTCTTCTCACTCTGCAATTGTCAGAATTGCAGAAGGGAGCGTGGGGATATTGCGGTTATTAATTTAATCAGTTGAAGCCGATAGTGTGTTCAACGTATTTGCTGCTTACCCTAGCATTGCCTTAGAGACCAGGCAGAGTCTGTTGTTATTGTGGCTCCTTCCTGTTGTTTTACAGAGGATATCAGTTGAGTCAGCGTCAGGTGACAGGATACATTTCCATCCATATTGCGTTGTATTAAGTTAAGTCCATATTAAGTTGTAGGTGACTTTGTACAAGTAGATCTTCCCTTTTTCCTGGCAAGAACAGAAAGAGCTGGAATCACAGGTAACAGGTATAACTAATGAAACCAGAACCAACATGTATGGCTGAATAACTCATTAATGTAGATTAATGAATGTTGTGTAATGTAGATCATTAAAACACTGCCACTGTGCAATGTATAGTAGACTAGTCAGAAGATGATGGATGCAGGCGAGCGACAGAGCTTTGAGTGGATGCGGGGTAGAAATGAAATAGCACATTCAAATATCTCCACATTCTAGATGAGGCAAAGTTGTAGAATTGCATCCAAGTAAGGCCATGATGGATTATTTTTTTTCATGACTCAATTTCAATTCATTTTTAATGGTTTGACTAATGACTCAAGCAGTTTTTAGTGGCCTTTTTACATTGGACAACAAAGGAAGCTTAATGTCTGACTTCAATCTTCAGTGTGATCATTCCTATGTCAGATAATTCTGCAATGTACACTATTTTTCAGCTGCCAACTGGGTGACAAACCAATTTTTGAACCTTTGCTAGTCAGACTAACTTCATAAAGTGCTTTTAAGCGTTTTATAAAACGTAATATGGAGCAATTTGTACAAATCACACGGAATTTGTGAGTCAGGAATCTGTATTAATGTGACATTAGGGAGGTGTTGATGTCAGGCAGTGAATCGATAGCGCTGTCACAAATGTAACCATGACACATGAAGGCCGCAACTGACCCAGACACTAACTTTGATCTTGACAGCCATGAAGCTGCTGTTTTGTACTTAGCAGAGTTAGACTGAACAGACTAAAGTAAAAGATATTATACTTTTTGTTGTTTTTCTGGTGCTTTTGGGACATCGGGCATGACAAAATACACATTAGTTGAATTGGCAAAGGTGTCAATTGCCTATTTTTAGCTCACTGAACATTAGAAAAATCATATATTAGCTAATTTTTGAGTAGGTTTGATTTTGTGTAATAAGTCAATGGATTGCGAGCCACGCGTGTGAAACCTGTTTGAAGGGGATGGCTCCTCCGTGCTTATGTCAAATAAGCGTTGGATGTGAGTTTACTATCTCTTTACCATGAATAATGAATCGATCCTGAGCTCCCCTCTCAGCGGGGTCCCACACACATTCACAAGTACACACACACAGCATGTGAACCTCTTAATGTTATGTTAATGTTATAACTACATGTGCATATATGATTACAAGGCCATACACCCAAGTTTCTGAGGCAGAAGAAGTGATTAAAAATGCAGAGTCACACTGTGCAGGGTTTTTCTCTTCCTCTTTTTTTATGTCGTGCTGTGGCATCAACAGGACATATGGCGCTGCAATTAGCACTAGCCGATTCATGGATGCGGCGACTTTGCCAGTACTCAGATGGGTAAAATTAAAAGCAGATGCCACTCAAGCTAATGAGATGTGTGTTTATATTTGTGTGTGGTATGGGGAATGCTGACAGAAAAAGAGTGGGGCGCCATACGATGGGAACCATTGCAAGTGGGCTATTTAAGCATTAATCTGGTTGGCTCCCTGCTGCTATAGATCAGAGGAGAAGCATACGATCCCCGACCCCGAGGGGCTTGCTGAGGAGCAGAGATATAAGAAAACACAGAGGAAGAGAGTGAGGGAGGGAGAGGGGAAGCAATAACCATGCAATGTAGTAGAGTTGTAGAGGCGCCTGGGAAAACAACAGCAGGTAAAGAGATCACCATGAACCCCAATGGGTCACATGCTTGTTGAAGAGGAGTTAGCATGAGGAAAAAGAGCAGGATTCCTGCAACATGGGGGGATGTGAGAAAGAGAGGATGGAAGAAGAAACCTATGAGAATCAAGTGGCAGAGATTTGTTGAGAAATGAACTGTAGGTGGAGGAGGAAGTGGAACACTGGAATTATTTTGAGATGTTTGCTGTCTTATTACTTATATCTTATTTTGTTGGCAGTGTCATTGGTACACTGCTTTGACCAAAGTGTATGGTTCACATTTTTTATTTTACCCTCAGATCTGACTTGATTTGAATGTTTCAGTAATCTGGGTGTTTAATCCAATAAGCATTAAAGGAGAACTCCAACCTAAACCTTTCAACTTCAGCCAAATTCCTGTCTGTTGATCTTTTAGGATCAAAATATTTTCACAGAATACATCTTTTTTTTTAAAAAAATTACTCAGTACTGAGTTTGCAAGCTAGGACCATTTATATCAAAAAGGCCATACGATGCAAAACACTGCTGGAAACATCACTAACTACTGGTAACATGGAGTGGGTGCCTACAATGATACACCTGTGTGTTTTTGAATCAATAACTGTAGATATACTGTGAAAAAAGTAAGTTACATTGAAATAAATCTACATTAATTTATTAGTAAAAAAAAATATCTGTTTTGTTACGTATTTAGCAGATAGTGCAAGATCAGCGTTCATTTGGAGTCTTGTCTCTGTCATCAGATGGGTACAAGTCCGATAATCTAGAACTAAACTAATCTAGTTTGAGCCATGTCTAATTTCTTTCAGGCAGCTTTGTCTTTCTGTCATGGTTTTGGGTTTTAAGTTCTTTTGTTTAGAATTGTGTCATACTTTAATTTCTGCTTTTATGCTTTTCCAACCAATTTGGATTAGCCTGATTAGGTTCACCTGTATTTTCTATTGTCATCATAAATTGTGTGCATCACGTTTCAGTATTTTTTCCTGTGTTTACACCTTAGGGGTTTCTAAATCATTGTTCAATCCTGCTTGTTTCTTTTTCTTTGGGATTTTTTCTGCCAACTCCCTTGGACACCTTTTGCCATTTTATCCTTCACCTTCTCTAAACACTGTGCAATTTGGTGGTACCGCACATTGGGTTAGAGCTTTGTTGCTGGAAATGGCATAGATGAAAACCATGATAGTGAATCATTAAGTAAGTTTGTGGGTTATAGAATAAAAGTCACTATTCTTCGGCAGTTCCTGAGCAGCCGGGAAATCAGGGCGCTTGGCTTCCTGTCCGAAAAAAGCGTAGTCCAAAACCAAAGCCCAAGAATCTACACCACCCACCCATTAACATTTCAAACTAGTTCTCCCCACTCAGCGACACACCCGCAAAGAAAAAAACTCTGGTCATTGGCAGTTTTATCCTGAGAAACAGGAAACTTGCCACACCAGCGACCATAGTTAGGTGCATCCCTGGGGCCAGATCGGTGATATCGAATCAAATTTGAAACTGCTAGTAAAAAGTAATTGGAAATTTGGTAAGATAGTAATTTATGTTGGCAGTATAGCCTCCGACTACGTTAGTCAGAGGTTACTAAAATTAACACTGAATCGGTGTTTAATAGTACCAAAAGGATGTTGGACTCCATGATTTTCTCTGGACACCTTCCCAATTTGACCAGTGACGAAATGTATAGCCACATCTCATCAATCAATCGCCGTTTGTCGCGGTGGTGTCCAGCCAACGGTGTGGACTTTGTAGATAATTGGCAGACTTTCTAGGGTAGACCTGGTCTCATTAGGAGAGACGGCATTCATCCCACGTTGGATGGTGCAGCTGTGATCTCTAGTAATCTGGCTAAATGTGTTTTAGTCCCAAAACCCTGTCAACCCAGAGTTGAGGCCAGGAGACAGAGTCGCAGTCCTACACGCCTCTCTGTGCTCCCATTAGGACAGTTTCCTGCCAATAATCCCATCGAGGCTGCGTCTCTTCCCCAACCCCCTAAATTGATTAAATTTAAGGAAGGCAGAGTATCACATAAAAACCTAGTAAAAATAAACACAACCAATGCAATAGTAACAAATAACAGGAAAATTAAATGTGGACTCCTGAATATCAGATCTTTGTCATCCAAAGTTCTGAGAGTAAATGAGCTGATATCAGATCAACATATTGATCTATTTTGTCTTACAAAAACCTGTCTCTCTCATTATGAATATGTTGGTTTAAATGAATCCACTGCTCCCAGTCATATCCCTCGAGTTACTGGCAGAGGAGTTGGAAATGCTGCTATTAATAATTATGGTCCATTAATTAATCCCAAACCTAAATTAAACTAAAAATCATTTGAAAGCTTGATTCTTATTCTGTCTCATCCAACCTGGAAAACAGTAGAATCAATACTGTTTGTTATAGTTTATCACCCCCCTGGCCCATACTCTGAATTTCTGTGTGAATTTTAGAGTTTCTCTCAAGTTTAGTTCTTAAAACAGACAAAGTAATCATTGTAGGTGATTTCCATAATTCATGTGGATATTGAAAATGAGAGAAATGTAGAACCAAGGCTGGTTCTACATTTTATTTCACTCTTAGATTAAATTGGCTTCTGGCAGTGTGTACATAAATCTACTCACTGTCTTAAACATACTCTCGATCTTGTACTGACGTATGGAATCGAATTGATCACTTAACAGTTTTTCCACGTAATCCTTTTTTATCTTACCATTACTGACACGGTGACAGGCCAACATTTCTACTCAATTTTTCTATCAGACAATACTGTCAGTAAATTTATAGAATTGATTCCATTAGCTCTGCAGCCAGTGCTTTGTCCTACTGGAGTTGGGGATCCTTTGGTTAAGCCCAGTCCTCCCCAAATTGACCACTTCTTTGACAGAATCTGTCAACAGAGTGTTGAGCATAGTAATCTAGCACCATGGTACAATCTTCAAACTCGCAAACTGAAACAAGAAACCCGCAGAGTAGAGAGGAAATGGCGCTCCACCAAATTAAATGAGTCATGATAACTGTGGCAAGATAGCCTTAAACCATACAGGAAGGCCTTTCGCATGGCTAAAGCAGCCTACTATTCGGCATTAATAGAGAACAATAAGAACAATCCCAGGTTTCTGTTCAGCACTGTAGCCAGGCTGACACAGAGTCAGGGCTCTGTTGAGCCACAAATTCCCATAAGCCTAACTAGGACTGATTTTATGAACTTTTTAATACTAAAATATTACTTATTTAAGAGAAAAACTTAGAAATAACTATCCTCAGCTGGCACGGACCTCTCTCATAACACAGAGATGTTGGTGTCAGCTACAACATCAGATAGTTATCTCAACAGTTTTACGCCAATTGACCTTGAACAACTAATCTCAACAAATATTTCTTTTAGACCGGCTACTTTTATTCTAGACCCCATTCCTACTAAACTACTTAAAGACACACTACCCCTAATTAGCATTTTCCTCTTAGACATGATTAATTCATCCCTGATAACAGGCTACGTACCACAGTCCTTTAAAGTAGCTCTAATCAAGCCTCTTCTTAAAAAGCCAACACTTGATTCTGAGGTTCTGGCAAACTACAGACCAATATCTAACCTTCCCTTTATGTCTAAAATCCTAGAGAAAGTGGTAGCAAATCAGTTATGTGATTTTCTACATACCAATAACTTATTTGAAGTTTTCCAGTCAGGTTTTCGAAAGCATCATCACATAGAGTCAGCATTAGTCAAAGTTACAAACGACCTTTTAATTGCATCAGAAGAGGGACTTGTATCTGTACTTGTTCTGTTGGATCTTACTGCCGCGTTTGACCCCCGTCTATCAGATCCTAATAGAGGGATTAGACAACTTAATTGGCATTAAGGGAGCAGCATTAAATAGGTTTAAGTCTTATTTATCTGACAGAACTCAATTCGTACATGTTAACAATGACTCTTCTATGTACACCAAAGTTACATATGGAGTTCCACAAGGATCAGTATTAGGGCCAATTCTTTTCATTTTATATATGCTTCCTCTAGGTAACATTTGGGATTTGAGTTACTAACCAGCCCGGGGAGTTTCTCCCCGGAGTCCCTCTTCCTTATTGCCTCTCAGCCACCTGGTGACTTGGGCGTGGCAGTTCTGGTAGCGACATGCTATTCCTCGGAGATGTGACCTTGTGTCTGGGATCATGATCAACTTCACCTATCCTATCCAGCAAAAGACAGAGTGGCCTGGAATCCTGACCTGGATCACCATCTGGTTCCTGGACTCAGTTCTCATGTTTTGGCATCCATAGACTAGTATTTCTATTATACATCAGCAGAACTCATTAATCCATTAGTTATTTAATGACTGTCATATTGTTGTGCTCTGTACTTGTGACATCTATTGCGCATCTACCCGTCTCAGGGAGAGAGATCCTTCCTCTATGGTTCTCCCTGAGGTTCCGTCTGTTTCTCTGTCTAGGGTTTTTGGAGTTTTTCCTCATCCTGTTTGAGGGTCTAAGGATAGGGGGTTTTGTTATGTACAGATTGTAAAACCCTCAGAGGCAAACTGTTATTTATGATTTTTTTGCTCTACAAATTAAACTTCATTGATTGAATGATTGATAATAGATGCTAAAAATGACTTGTAGAGCTTGGGGAAAACAGCAGATTAATGTGAAAATTATATGTGGGCTCATCATTATGAGCGACAATTGTTTTATCGCTCTAGGGCATTTGACCAGTTTCTAATTTAGAAAATATTTATTAGTGCAGCTTTATAGTTGAAAATGTTCTGCTGAGCTTGATACCATATCTTAAATAGCATGTCTGCTCTTAAACAACACCAACATTCTGTAATTTATAGCTTAATTTTTTATGTTTTATGGAGCACTGTGCAAAATTCTTAGGCCACCATTAGATTTGTTGTTTTAACAAGCACAAGAAAACTTTCAAAATCTGATGAGATGCTTCATAGTTACTTGTCAGAGATAAGTCCATTACGGACCTGGCTCAGCATCTGTCCACTTCAGGATAAAAAGCTGCCTCTTATGTCCTAATAAGCTTGATCAGAAATGGGGTTTTTTCTCAGAGGGTAGCAGCCAAGAAACCATCTTTTCTGAAGGCAACATGGTAAAAGAAAGGCATAGATATACTAAAGCTCACAAAAATTGGAATTTGCTTTTGCCTGCAGAAGCCATTTGGTTCTAATAATTGTTGGGGGGGTTTTTTTAACACATTTGTGTACATATTTCTTATATTATCTGGTTGCATCGTCATAAAGAGACTGGGAGAAAAATGAATACAGGTGGTCGTTAAGTATTGCTAAAACAACAAAGCTTGTGGTAAACTAAGGCACAGTGCTGTAGACCAGGAAATAATGCCTGCTGGTTAGTGTTTGATCCTTTAACATCATCAATGCAGTCATCAGAAACAAGAAGATAAAATAACACTGATACACACATGTCAGTTTGAAGCTACAAGGAAGTCTGAAAAGCTTAACGGTGATGGAGTCAGCAGTGAGGAGGGGTAAATCAATGTGGGAAAGGGGAGTGAGATGTCTATAGGTGGGAGGGTAACAACATAGAAAACTAGGTAAGCAGCAATACACTCCTGCTGGAGGAGAGAAAGCGCGTTTTGTTTAAAGCGCAGTGGTACCATTCATCTCCCCCTGCCTCTCTTGGCAAGCCCACATGGAACTGTGCTGAAGGCTCGTTTTGCCAGAACAGCTCTGTGAATTGAAAACTCCTGGCACTGGTCGCTTGGTTTTGCGGCTATTTGGAATGACATATTTGCAGGCCTTTTTCTCCCTCTGAGGAATAATTGTCTGTGATTATTCCAATCATGTATACGTGTGCACAGGTGAGATTGAGCAATACAACAATAAAATTATTCATAAACAAGCAAATACTTGTTTCTCTTTGATACTGTATTTCAATCTACAGTATGTGCCAGTGTGATGCTTACATTCTACAGGATTTGTGGGCATGCTCAATAGGTCAGACTGCCAGAAAAGTAAATTATGCGGAGAGAAAATGAGCTTTCTAGATGTTTTGGACAGAAAGGTTAATGGTTTTGTGAAATGGCAATGACACTTTCCAGCAAAGAAATTATTTGATTGTAATACTGCAGAATGTAGCCATTGTTTGCATCCTGTTGTTAATGGAATATTAAATCCACAAGCCATGTGTGTACATGCGATAACAGACGTGTTCAAGCATTACACATATAGCAATACATACCTTTCTCTACGTGTGTATGCTAAACGCAGCGTTTGCTCCCATGGATGTTCTTTTCCAGCCTCCCCTGAAAGTCAAGAGATAAGAAAAGAGAGCCTGGGGCGAGCATTTGTTGGGGCCTCATCAAAGGACCGCTTCACTGGTCAGTTATGCATACAACTGGACTAATCATGCACAAACTGTTATAATAGTGTTATGGGGGGCATAAGAACATACAAGAAGAGGTGGTAGCAACCTGACTTCTAACACAGCATATATCACAACCGCATGGGGAGCGAGGCTGTTTGCTCTTTCTGCGTTGGGTGCGTCAAGATACACGTACATGTATTAGTGTGCTCCATCACTGACAAACAGCTGTGTGAAAGCAGGCTTCCAGCTGTGTGTGTGTGTGTGTGTGTGTGTGTGTGTGAAGTGTGAACATGGGCTCAGCTGACAGGTCTCCCTGGCGGGCCATTAATGCTGATGCTCGGCTGTAGGCTCTATCAAGTGCAGGACATCAACATCACCCCTGTACACACAGGCCCTCTGCTCACCTTGGCCTGATGGGATATCACTGGGGGAATGTACATCCACCACCAAAGACCATTCATCTTGATAGCTGAGATCGTAGTCACTCTACCGATCCCTCGCTCTCATTCCGTGTCCCTCAGGTCGCTGGATGGGTCCAAAGGTAAAAAAATAAAAAAATAAATAAAAAGCACGGTGGGCTGACACAGTGTTTTGGCTGATTGATGACAGGCAGCTTGCCCACATGAGTGGAGGAGCAGTCTATTTCCTTGCCCCCGGATTTATACGAGAAACTGAATAAAAACTGGCACATGGTTGTCAAGCAGTAAATCTTTGCTACAATGAGGCCTGGACTGAAATTTTTAATAGGCCAGCTGGGGACAATGTAAATCTTGGGGTGGCACACCAAAACCAAAGCTCTGACTAAAATATTAAAAGAACCATCTCACACTGAGTATACTTTAAGTACACCAACAGCATCTGTCCTTTTACATGGACAGATGCTGTCTGTGTAAAACATCACTGTGTTAATTTTTGGACCAGTTTTGGTCCATTTTTGGACTACATGGAGAAAAGCGGATACAGAATGTCAGGTTTTCAAAGAAAAATAGACCAATTTATTTTCAGAGAGATAAATGGGAAACCAGTTCATATGATGTGACTAAATGGGGAGAACTAGTAATATTTGAATTGCACTCTTTTGTCCTATAATTTTTGTGCCTTTGTGGATTCTTGATCTGTGATGTTTTGTTTTGTTTTTTGTGCATACAAGGATATTGAGACTGTATTAATGGAAACTCTGACATGTTATTTAATTATCTGCACTTTTCACAAGAAAGGCTTCTCAGTTGTTTTGTAGATGGATTGTTTCTCAATTGTAAACATTTTCTGTATGTAGTCACTTAAAATATACTAAAAGAAAGGCTATAATTTGTTGATGTGGCTGAGCTGCATGTAGCCCCTGGAATAAAATGAGTTTGACTGCCCTGATTTAGACCATCTCTTAGCAGAAGAAGAAAGGACAAAGTAGTCACAAACTGCAGGTTTGGGACACACGATTTTTATCCAATGAGCTGGGAATTCATGGGAGGAGACTGGCCACCAACTGTGGATACATGGCTGTGAAATGGGAAAATGACTGAGGCAGATGTTTGGCTGTGTTATCTACCTGGTAATAAGACAGACATGTGGCAAACCTGCATCCAGAGGAGCAGGTGCTGCCACCACACAGCCATTACCATCTGCATTGATGAGATCAGGGACTCAGCCATGGTGGATGATAGATGGTTATCCCTTAAAGTAAAGCACAAAAAAACCCCCAAAAAACACTCTTGCAACCTGATGAATTCAGTGTCCACCCCCCAACACAAAAAATGTCCAAAAGGGGTCCAGTAGTGTATGACTAGTATTAGTGTGTGCATAGCATAATCTCTAATAATTGTATGTCATATTATTTTAGCTTCTGTGATTTTATTATAAAATTCATTTAATTCCCTGTTTGGCACTAAAACTACTCACATGATATCCCTCAATGATTACCATGGTTATCCTCCTATAGAGATTAGCCGGGCAGAAATAGAGAATTACATGTTCTCCGAGTTGAAAGGATAAACTATAGGCTACATGATGGATTGAGAGATGGAGGGGAGCAACTGAGGTGACGAAGGTGACAGAGTGGTTGAACCGTGGAGGGATAGTGAGGAGGAAGAAAGAGGAGGAGTGGAGGAAAGGAGAGGGGGAGGGAGGGAGAGGAGGAGAAGTTTAAAAAAAAAAAAAGGGTTAGTGTCCCTTTAACGTCCTCTGACGTCATGCTGATGCAAATCTGGATGCGAGCGGAGGAGAGGAAGAGGAGGAGGAGGAGAGGGATGCCGAAAAGAAACTCCTCGGCGCTAATTATTCACATCACTCTGCGGGAGAAGACGGACACCGGTCCCACCTCTGCACTCAGCGGACTGCTGCGTGTTTCTAATCACCGGGTGAATTTGGGTCCGCCGCCACCGAAAGAAAGTGCAGAAAACTGTGCGACACGTTTTGAGTTAGTATAAAACGACCATATTGAGGTCAGGGGAAAGCGTTGCTAGGACGACCGGCTTGCTAGGGAGGACACTGCGGCGCGCATCACGCGCCGGGAGCGAGCGTGCGTGCGTGCGTGCGTGCGTTAACGGAGGCGGTCACGGCAGCGGCAGCATCTTCTTCCAAGACCATCGCGCAGTCTGAGCTCGCCTTCCCCGAGACTGGGTTAAAGCAAGCCGGGGGCCCGCACCGCGACCGGGACCGCTGCTCGGCGCCGTCGGAGCTCTCTTCCGGTGGATTTATTGGGGATTTATCGACGACTTCCCTAAAAAGAACCGACCACAGGTGACACTTGCCAGGCTGTCAAATCCACCGAGACTCCGCAGACACGTCCGCCTCATTCCGGGGGTTTGTTTTGAAGTAAGGCGTCGGTAAAAACAAGATATTCCTCCCGAGGCAAACTGGACTGCCAGCCCAGGCGACTGTGCCTGATGGTTTGGGGAATCGTACTACGGTATGTCCGGCTGTCTGTGGCGTGTAATGCATTAGAGCCGCTTTCATTTCGCTCTCCTGTCATGAAGTCCCACCAGTCGACCCTGTCGGATTGAACGAACTTCTGCTGCTGGAGGTGGGGGGTGGGGGGCATTTTTCAGGGTGTCTCATTTACATCCTCTACACACTCCCCGAACAGTCCCTTTAAAAGAGCATTTTTTTTTTTTTTTTTTACCCGCTCGAATTTACAGAAGGTTGAACGGAGAAGGACGGAAACCTCAGGAACAATAATAATAATTAAAAAAAAAACAACCCAATCAGTGGAATCTGGCAACCCCAGCAGCACCAGTGGATCACAAATTAACAGGTAGGCTGAGGTTTTACACTGTCACTGCTAATGCTGAGGAGAAGTTACATGGGGAAATATGGAATTCGAATTGATTATTTGTCAAATTTGCATTAAATTAGCATTTTTTGTGTGCGTGTGCTGAAAGGTTATCCTTGACACCTGAGGGGAAATTAAAAGAGCATCGGACTCTTAAGTATGACTTATTTTAATTGCTCCTTACATATCATGTATATTTTAGTGCACTGAATAAATGTCTGAAACATCCAGAATGAATGGCATCTGCTTGTATTTGAACAAGTTCCTCGGTCAGTCTTTTGGATGTTTGTATATATGTGATTTTTGCCATGAGCCCATGTCAAAGCAAAACTCCCATCTTCTTTATAACAGCGAAGATGTAATCTCTGTACCATTAATGAGGACCTGGACTCAGACCTACTCTGGTGGAATGGCAAAAACAAAGGCTGCTATTCAGTCAGATTGAGCTCCCTCTCTCTCTCTCTTCCTAACATGCAGAATATGTATCTTATTAATCAAAGTGCATAGCTGATTGTCAAGGCTGGATTACACTGATGGCAACGGTTGTACATTCCTTTAATGGACATTTTGATTCTGTGTTGCACAGATGGTTAAAATGATGCACATGCACACTCACAAAAGTCCCCCTTTCAACTGTTGAATCATCCTTCAGCTTAATATGAGCATGTTTTCATGGTCACCACTCAGAAGACCCAGGAAGTGCTATGACCATGAGAGCATATTCCCCTAAATGCTCCCATCCGCACACACAGCAGCAGGAAGAATGGAGCGCATTTATATGCTGTGGCTGCTGTTGTGGGGCATTCGGATCGACAGGACCTGCTAGATGATAGAATTCAGCTGGGACAAGAAGACCTCTGTTCTTATCTGCGGCGACGAGAAGGGGAAGGCAGGTCTGCTTTACTCAGGCCAGCTCGGCCTCTCTCGCTGGTTCAGCCCATGTGGTCAGACGGGGGCATCTCCTATGAGGGGGCTGAGCAATTAATAAAATGTGTGACTCTCCTTGTGTTAAATTGTTGTTGTCAAAAAGGAGTTGTTATTCATCTTGATTGCCACGGGTGGGAAAAGTTAAAACCTATCAAGATGTTTAAGGGGAGTAAAGGTAGTGTGATTTCATGTATTTGTGCGTAAACAAGAAACACAGTATATACACACATGGTGTCAAAGCCTGTTCATACACAATTCATCATACAATTTAAGAATGTATAATGAAACTATGGTTGTAAACAACAACAACAACAACAACACAGTCAAGTCATAAACATAAACTATTTTCATGGTGGAGGATGAGCTCAGAAGCCTCACAGCCTGAGGAAACATGCCGCTCCATTCTGGTAGTATGTGTGTGAGCGTTCTACACACATTGTTTTTGTTTTTTATTTGTTTTGTATTTCGCATCCCGACTGAATGCATGCAAACCCCCTTAAAACATTGCTCAGCATGATCCATCTCCCGCAAGTTGCAGCAGACGTGGCTGAAGCATTTTAAAGTGTGTTGTCGGAGTAGATTGATGGCCTCTAGCGTGCGCCGCTAAGCAGTCAACACATGCAGGCTGGTGTTGTGACAGGGTGTTGAAAAAGAATGAGTCACACTTTAACAGTCCCTCAAATCCCTCCCATGTCCATTTACTGCTCCTAATTTTATCCCTCACCGTTTGTTCTTACCATAGATGAATCAGTGACAGCAGGTCTCCCAGTGTGTTGAGTTGTTTTCAGACTGTGGAAGATGACAGCAGCTGCTGGTAATTTTGGGTGAGAGATGGCATCAATGTAGAAGAGCAAAAAACAAACAGTAAAAAAAACAAAAACAAGCGAACATAAAAAACTACAAATCTTCAGCATTATGGCAGCTGACATGTTGACTGGAGGACTGGAGACTCAGCTGACAAATGCTGATGAAATTAAATGTTTGTTTAGCAAAATCTGAATGAATTAGTAAAGCCAAGGCTGGCTGAGCGCACGAGTCCTCAGGGAGGCACTGTTTCTCATATCTCCCTTTTGTCACAAGATGCCGAGGAAGGAAACAATGTGTGCCACTTATTCCTTTGAAGGTGTGGAAATGTGTTTTCAGGCCTCCTGGCATCATTTCATCTTCCTAACAGGGAAAATTTGTCTCCCACTTAACAGTTAACTTGACAGTTCCAAATTGAGTGGTTGTACAATTGAAGAAGTATTGTATAATTGTATTTAGACATTGGTTAGAAAAAGGGAACGTAATACTGAGATGAGAGTACCTGTGTTCAATGTATGGCCAGATTCTGTGACATATACCCATTGCTCTGACCTCAACACAAACACCAAACCCTGTTTTTTTTTCTGCATTAGAAAACAAAGCTGATTAAATGAAAGAGCGTTACAATAGAAATTGGGAATATGCTTTCGCTCCCCGGTTGGGTACCTGTCTACATGTATGTGTAGGCTACCTCTTCATAATTATACATACTCTACTCAACTCCTTTATTGCTTTTATTCCACATTTTAGTATTCACTTATTTTTGTTCTCCATCCAATCGTAGCAGACTCATTCATTTTGTTCATAAATAGCCAGTCTGTTTATAGCGTCTCTTTGGAAGGACAAGCCCTGCAAAGATTTTTAAACCTCAGACTTTTGGTTTTTTTTTAACAGGTGTGCGTGAGTGCTTCAGCGTGTTTCTGTGTAGGCCTGAGCAATAAAGTAGTAGTACCAGTTGTGGATACTTCAATATTGGCGATTAGACAAAAGATTATTTGCTTCACTTACACACATTAAATTTAAAGTATGAGTGTCACACAAGCTTCCAGTCATGTGTTGTTCATTTGCATCATTCACATGCAACACAACAACTGAAATAGTGTTTTAATTTAAAAGGACAGGTTTGGCACAGTGTTAACAGTCCCTTAAGCTGTGTTAGTGGCAGTAACAACTTATATTGAGGTATATTTTAAATGAGAAAAGCACAAGACAAAGCTTGTCAATGCTCTAAATGTTGATTATAAAAATATCCCTGTTAAGTCATTTTGTTTTGTTTTCTGCCGCTTATCTGGGTTCGGGTCGCGGGGGCAACAGTTTGAGCAGGGAGATCCAGACGTTCCTCTCCCCGGTCAAGACGTTCCCAAGCGGAGCGATATAATCTCTCCAGCGTGTCCTTGGTCTGCCCCGGGGTCTCCTCCCAGATGGGCATGCCTGAAACACCTCCTCAGGGAGACGTCCAGGAGGCATCCTGACCAGATGCCCGAACCACCTCAACTGGATCTATCTCTAAGGCTGAGCCCAGCCACCCTGCGAAGGAAAGTCATTTCAGCCGCTTGTATTCGCGATCCCATTCTTTCCGTCACTAACCAGAGCTCATGACCATAGGTGAGAGTTGGGACTTGGATTGACTAATAAATTGAAAGTTTTGCCTTCTGGCTCAGCTCTCTCTTCACCACAACAGACCATCAGAATAAAAGAAAAACATGGTTAAATTCAACCATTCAACTTTTTAAATTACTCCTCATCTATTTTATAAATAAGTATCATGGTAAATTTTGTACCCGTATTGTCCAACCCTGATATTAATGTTATGATAGTAATAAAAAAATAACACGAATAAAGACCAATAAACAATGTTCTCTGTGCAGAATGCTGACATAAAATCACTATGAGACAATACTTTAATACATTCAAAATGAGTTTAGGAATTAGCTCATCTAATTTTAGTTTATGTTTTTGCAGCTGGGGAAAGCATCTCTGCAAAAGTTGGATGTCAGTTTATTCCGTAATGTTGCACAGTCCCTGTACATGTGGTAATCAGACAATTTTCTCTTAGAGTTACTGAAGGAGTTAAGGTAAACGATTTGATTTTGTTGTTGAGGCGCTTTGAGACAAGTACCTCTATTTTCTGTGCTCGCTCTGTTTTTGTGAATCTCTTCTTGTGCTGGTCTCCCACAGGTCCCTAAAGTGGCCCATCTCTCCATTGTATAACCTTTTTTGAATGAGATCTTTGCTCTCTGGGTTGTAAAATAAGAGAGAAGGGTTTTGAGCTATTACTCTTGCCCTCTCTTTCTCCTTGCATCAGTCTTCTTGTTCTGTATTGCAGTATATTGTTTCTCTCACGTCTTTCCACCACACTCTGGCCAAAAATGTCTCGCTCTTTCTCCTCTGTTTGTCTTCAAACCGACCTTGAAGTTCGCAAGTCTCAAGTGAACAGCACTGTAGTATCCCCAGTTGGGTTCATTAAGGTTAGATCAAGGTCGAAACACTGTCTGAAAAAATTTTGAGCGAGAAAAACCTGATGCTCGCTTCTCAAAACTCTAGGCAACAGCAGCAGCAACCTTCACATCATCACCCCCTCCCATCTCCTGATAGAACCAACAGCTGACCACCAGCCAAGATCAACGAACATTTTCTCCTCTTTTTTTCAAAGAGATAAAAGCCAAAGGAAGTCTCTGAGACAGTGAAAAATCACCCACTGGCCAACTCTGTACTGCTTTACTCTCAAGTTTGACAGTACAGTGTTGGAGACAGTATTGGACACAAAAAAAAACTTACACAGATTTAAACCATTGCTGAATGGTTTTTGAACAAATGATTCCATTCACAATAGAGATACTCATGGGGACTTGATGCTCCTGTGTTACAGAGTCAGGTCCTCGTTAGAAAGCGGGATATAGATTTGATGGAATCAGCAGCCCTGGACTCAACAACAGTCAGGATTAAATACATCCTGCTTCCAGCCAATCAGATTGACAGTCAGAATCCACGCTGCCCCGTTCAGTTCAACTCATCCCTTTGGCAAACTAAGTGTTGTTTTCTCTGCTGCGTCCGTGGGAATTCTACCTGTGTGCTTTGTTTATGTGCTTAAGACCCCTCTGCATTCGTTTTTATAGTCCAGGGATTTTATTCACAAATCTCACTTTAAGGTAACCTTTGAGATTAATGTGTATGTGTTCCCTTGTTATTCATTACGGTTTCATGCCATCTCTGTTACACACACATCCTTTCAGTGCATCACGCCACATGTTACATTTCGCCACTGGTAGAAATTGAGTGAGTTGCGGTATTGACAGCATCTCAAGGTCAGAAGTAGCCGCATCCTTATGAGCAGTTCACAGCAAACCCTGAGCGTCACAAACAGCCTGAGGGTCAGCAGGTCTAGAGACAAGCCGCTATTCTTGCCCTGTTACCCCAGACTGACACAAAGAGAGGAAGAGAGAATGTGCTCTGAAATTCAAGTGACCGCGGATGTCACAAGTTGAGGGAGCAGGCTGAGGAGCAAACAGGAGGGGGGGCTTTAGCAAACCTCAACAGGAGCACGGGGAAAGACAAGAGTAAGAAGAACACTAAGCTACAATAAGCGTCATCTCTATTTTGCAAGCCAAACAGTCACTATATATTACCTCTTTCCTGTTTCTGCACATTATTATGATCTGTCAATTGAGGCTCTAACAACTAGCTAGAGAAAGACCAGCTGAATGGTGAAGCTGGCAAAGGAAGCAGCAGCAGTGGCCGCTGTGTTGGCCAACATGCTGAAGTGTTATCACCGTGGCTGCACTGTATAATGATGAGGATTGTTATAAAGCACATGTTTCCCTCTTTTGCTACACACACACATTGAATGCTAGCCTCAGTCAGTCAAACATAATGAGCCTCTTTGGCGGCATAGTAATTGGCTGTACACACTAGGCCTTATCCATCTGATGCTCATCTGTTGACATAAGTGATGGTGGGTTGCCATGGTTGGGTTCGAGGCAAGGCCAGAGCTGCCGGCTAATGGCCACACTTGAGGATGCAGAGACACTCGCTGCTGCTCTCAGCCTCCTAGGAGTTTATGTCACTGTGAGGAGTTCTGCCTTGCAGAGCTGTGGAGGGGCTTGGTTTAGCAACATAGCCGCTATTTACTCTGGACTGCTAGGACATTTATTTGTAAGCAGTGGATGTGTGTGGGCTCGTACATTCGAATGTCACCTCTTGAGGCTTATTCTAAGAATTGAGCCTCAACCCCTCCGCCCCCTGAACAAGTGGAGCATTTCAAGTTCTTCCGTGTGCCGTCGAGCTTCAGTAAATACATTGTTAGGCTGCTGAGCTTTAGCTGTCGCTATGGCAGATGCTAATGAAAAGAGTAAGCCTATTATTACATAGTGAATTAGGACGTCTCTTCCTTGACAGGTCTGTGCAAGATTCTGGATGTATTTGTCTGTATGTCTCTGTATGTATATGTGTGTGTATGTGTGCGTTCTGAATGGGAACAAAAACAGAGGCATGGCAGTGATAAATGAGTGCCTGAATGGCAGCATTACTCTTTGGTCCTCAATGTTGCCCAGCAGGCAATGAGCCTTAGAAGAGACAACAGTAACCCTGAGGATGATCATGCACGCACGCAAGCGTTCACGTGAACACACAACAGTGAATGGTTCTGCCTTAGCGTGGGCACTAAAGAGCAAATGACTCAAAATCTTTGAAATGCCTCTCTCCTCTGATTTGCTTTAACTAAAGGTACTCTTTTTTTTTGCTTTCTCTAAGGATGCGGTATGTGTATCTTCCATCCTTCATAAACAACAATGCGTGTTGGTTAAATCATTCATCTATGGCTCTTCACACTGTCTCTCAGGGCTGGAGTAATTTCTCTGATGACAAATAGTGAGAAGGAAGAGGGGCTAAATTCCAATCAGTGTGGATCACTCCCGGGCCAAAACCCTGCGTGAGCAGATTTAACAAATGCAGAATTAATTTTACTGTACTTGCAAAAGTAGTGGCTCACATCACTGGAAACATAAATGGCAGTGTCCTGGCCCATACCAAACTTTTTTATTGAGTCCACATTTATGGTATCCCCGGGCTACAGTATCTTAGTGAAAATGACTCATCCTCCCTGAGCAGTGCCCTTCATACATTCCATCTAACTGTGTGGAAGGTTTAAGAAAGACAAGAAAATGTAAATAACAAGGATGCAGATTTCACATATTTTTATGTGATCACAGTAGAAATATAGATAATTACTAATAAGTATAGATAGCATAGAATGTGAAGCTAAAAGAGACTGGAATGTGTAAGTGGCAGCCCGCCATTAGAGGAAAAACGATCAAGTCTTGTCACTTTAATTAGTCAAGGTAAGGGAGTGTAACCTTGATCACATGCTAGAGCTAACAACTAATGAGTGCAGGGATTGCTTTTTCTGCGATGCATCCTAGTATGTATTGCTTTTAGATGGCAGAACATAGTAGTGTGGGTGGTTTCTGGGAAGACTTACGGGCGGAGAAAAGCCAGTGCTCCCCTGGTGCTTACATGAAACAATCTTTCTCCATTTGGGTTTATAAACTCTAGAGACTTGGATATAGGAATGGGAATTGGAGGAGGGGGTGGCGATTAAAAAGGCCACAAGTCAGCAGGTTTTCCTGGCTTCATTTGATTTTTTCCTCTTTTCCCTGCCTTTTCTTTGCTCACCTTTTGTATGAAATAAACACATTTCAAAGGATGAGCTCTACCCCTCTCACAGAAGGACCAGCTTCACACTGTCTGTGTCTGTTGTCTGTGTGGTATGTACAGTTATCTGTGCAAGATTCCTCCTTTCAGATATTTGTGGACAAATGAATGTCTGGGTTGATTTGCCAAAGGTTTCTCAGGGACTGCTGCATGGATTGTGCTCTTGACATCATATTTTGTCAACTTTGACAAATCTGAGGAGATGGAGTAGTATTGATACAAATAGATGAGACAATTTATAATCATCACTAACATGAAGAGAGAGAATAATTGGAGGGTCCCAGTAAAATTAGTTGAGCCCACAAGAGAATTTGACTTTGCGTCTGAACTTTCCTGTATCACCTACCTAACCCGTAGCCATTTGCTGTTCCATCCTTCCCCCTTTGCACCTTAGTAACTGGCTTCTTAGGTCAGCCTGTGCCCTCTCTATTTTCTCCCCTCTCCACTTAATTAACCCAATGATCAAGATGCTCATAAATTAGTCCTCTGGAGAGGCCATCAGAGAGCCCTCCTCACCTCCTCTCACACCCCTTAACCAAAGCCATGCTTTCCTTAATGCTGTAATGTTACAAACAAGGTCTCCAGGCCGATACAAGCCTCAGCAGTGCAACAGCATCATCTGTTGCTATTCTTAAAAAAAAAACATCACAATTTGATTTAATTACAATTCTTAGGTTCATGATGTGATTCAAAACCTATTCATGATTTCAGCTCAATTCTAAATTCAGTACCTTTGACTGCAGTGGACACCTAAGATAACATGTATAAGTCTAAAAAAAGAATCACACATTTACTTTTCAATGTCAAACCCAAAAAAGATTTATTTTCCTTATGTCCACTTTGTCATTAAGAAACCAAGGCAGCCTTTAAACAGATAGAAACTATATATATATATAAAAGATAAAATTAATATTAAGATAATACATAAAAATAAACTGCAAATTTCAAAACTTAAGATAAAAAGAACTATTCCTCCAATAAAATCAAACTAGTTTCAATGTCCAGGTATAGTATACCCGGGCCCAATTGTGTGCATTATATACTGAATCTATACTGAACATTATCTAAGACATTGCATGTGCACAGATCTTTATAAGTTAAATATGCTATTGGCTGAATGTTTTTCTTTGCCCATTCTGAGTTGGTTAGAAGAACAGTGTTGCAGAGTACAGCATTTACCGACACACTGGCTTCTACTTGTATTTGTCTTTCCAAATCCACCTTGGAAATTTGGCATACTACGTGAGTCCTCAAATTTGCACTGTTCTGAAATACTTCACCTTTGCTTTGCAAATTCTCGCATATTGCATCCCTCAGATGATAAATTTCTCTTTCACTTCAGGTTCTCCATAGCTTTTGGTCTCTCTGTGGCACACGTGTCAATTCCTTCTCACTCAAAGGACCTCAGAGGAATTGGGGCTGAGAGGAAACCGATGCATTGTTATTCACATGAGGGGAGAAAAAGGAAAAAAAAGTGTTGTCGCAAGACTGAAAAATATTAATCGATTTTTGGAATTTGTAAATCAATTCCAAATCAGCAGAGACACAATTATGATTGTTGGATCAACTTTTAACATCAGTTCTGTTCCTCAAAGATCCACAATGGAGTAACAAAGGCTACTGGGGGTGGAGAGATAGATTAAGTCATGTAGGGAGCAAGGAGTTTGGTGGAAGTCATTGCTGCTCTGGTATAACCCATTAGACTCAAATAACTTAACCTCACCTGGATTGCCCACTCCGGGTCGGGGGAGAGTCGCTTCCCAAAGTGGAGGACTTCAAGTATCTCGGGGACTTGTTTATGAGTGAGGGGAAAATGGAGCGGGAGATTGACAGACAGATTGGGGCAGCGTCGGCAGTGATGCGGACGCTGAAGCGATCTGTTGTGGTGAAGAGAGAGCTGAGCCAGAAGGCAAAGCTTTCAATTTACAGGTCAATCTACGTCCCAACTCTCACCTATGGTCATGAGCTCTGGGTAGTGACCGAAATAATGAGGTCGCGAATACAAGCGGCCCAAGTGAGTTTCCTTCGGCCTTAGAGATAGGGTGAGGAGCTCGAACATCTTGGAGGAACCAGTTGAGGTGGTTCGGGCATCTGGTCAGGATGCCTCCTGGACGTCTCCCGGGGGAGGTGTTTCGGGGATGTCCAGCCGGGAGGATACCCCCGGGGCAGACCAAGAACACGCTGGAGAGATTATATCTCTCGGCTGGCTTGGGGACATCTTGGTGTCCCCCCGGAGGAGTTGGTGGAAGTGGCCGGGGAGAGGAACGTCTGGTTCTCCGTGCTCAAACTGTTGCCCCTGCGACCCGGACCCAGATAAGCGGCAGAAAACGAAACGAAACGAAACTTAACCTCACATGGCACCCCTCTTGTGACTGTAAATGTTTTCCCCTTCCTTCCATCTCTCTGTCTTGCTCTCTATCTGACCTGTTCTCCAGAGCTGGGTATCAGGGTCCTGGTCAGAAATTTACCCAAATTAGTAGGCTCTTAGAGATCATTATAGAAGGAGGCCCCTCTAATGACCCCTCCTAAATATCCTGTGTCTTCCATTTCTGTTTTTCCTCTATACTTGTTAGAATATAAAAATAAAACATGAAAATAGTTATTTCGTTGTCTTTTTCATTCACCATACCTCTTTTCTTGCCTGTTTCTTCCTGAATTTTCATCCATGGCTACACTCTGGAATCAAATCATCCATTCTCATTGGAAATAAGATATTTGGTATTTCCATAGTGTTTAATCCGTGCTCTGCCTCATGGTGTGTTACACCCTTTGCCTCCATCAAGTTTTCATCCCCACCTAATGGAGTGTTTAGGGTTGCTAAATGGATCCGAACCATGAACATGTGTTATCTACGGTCTGATTCAGGATGGATGAATTTTTGGAATCTAAAGGCTTGGCTGTCTGTTACATACATCTGATTCATTCCTATAGTAATATGAATATCCCAGGGTCTCCTGCTGAGGCCAAAGCCAGGCACTGGAATTTTAACGGAGCCAGAAGTTATTTGTACGCATGTGTAAGTCTTTTAAATATAGAATGCTTTGGCAAACAGCAAAGGCAAATGCATATAGAGGAGAAATATTTTCAATTAATGGTGTAGCAACAATAGATTTGTCACAACAAAGTTCAAATTGCCAGGGTATGGAGGGAACTAACCACCATAGTGAGCTGGGTTTCCTCTTTAGCTGAGATTCTTCCAGTTACACTTGGTACTGGCAGCTAACAACTGGGAGGGAAGCCAGTCGTGTATCATATCTTGGCTGACTACAGTAGTGAATCCACTAGTGCCTGTGTGGAATCTTTGGACAAACTTGGCTCTTTTTTTTTTTTTTTGTAGTTCTTCACATGGAGGTAAAAAGACAAAAAAGACAAAATACAGAGAAGCCTGCACCCACTCTAAGCCCACACAGCGTGCAAAAAGGGATATGTCTGGTCAGTGTGGGTGTGTGTAGAGGGTAGGAGGAATGGGGACATAAAGAAGCTTGATTTGGCATTTTCTATGTTACTGCAAGTCTAGTACAAGTATGTTCGTTGTTTGAAGTGGAGAGTGATAATGCATGCAGAGCACATCCATTCAGTCATCATGTTTTCATGCATAATTGTATACAGCGCAAAGAATCATATTTGCAGTTTATATTTGATAGGATTGTCAAGGGTTCATCCTGTTTACATCTAGTGCTGTCATCACCTTTGTAATCTGAAATACAATGTGTTGTACAGTCACCAATTCTCTGCAGACTTCCTGATGCTAGAGCTGTAATAGTGCATGAACTTACTTGCCAAACTTTTATTAACAAAAAAATCTATTTTGTTTACTGTTTTTTGGTAATCTAAATTAATTTCACTTTAAGGAATAAATTTGTCTCATAATGAGAATAATATCTGTTATTGCTCTTATATCTGAAACAGTGTATATTTTAGATTGTCCAACATAAATTGCATATTGAGTATTGATATCCACACTGAATGCATGGCAGGGTGTTGTTTTTTAAAGTCACGTCATTATGTTGGAGTTATATCTGTACAGGATTTTATAGTTTCAGCACATTACAACAAAACTGCACAAGGAATAGCTGATAGAAAATAGTGTGAGAGTCAACCCCTTTTGGAAACACCTGATAAGAACATATTAAGATGAAGTTGGACATATAATCATTGGAAAGTGTAAGTTTATGGAATGAAATATTAGCTGTTAGAAAGTAACTGAAAGAGCTGATTTTAGATCTGATTTATGAAGTTTCCTGTATATAGACTTTCTGGCACATGATTTTTAAAAGCCCAACCCATCTACCTACTTTACCTTAAGCTCCGCCATTATACTCAAAATGGAAGCAGTGAAGTGGCTGTAAATTATGACTTGCAGTCAGTCATTCTGTCGTAATCATAAAGCTGTATTCATCTTTAAGTACCCCCAATCAGGCATGCAGAAGAGTTTTTTTTCATTGCAGGGTTATATCTCTAGCTGCCTTTGCCCCAACATATTTAAGAATATCTATCTGTGTTTGAGATCACCTATAGAGTAACATTAGATGTTGTTTTTATTTTTTTTATTTTTTTACATTTATTTCTTGTGTGGATTCGATTGTTTTTCTTTCTTTAAAGTTGAGTGACCTTTTTTCTGAAGTTTTAGGACTTTAGGTAAGATTCAGCCTCTCTGCCACCAGTGCATAGTGTCACAATAAATCGAAAACAACATCCAGTCTATCATGTTATCTTGAACTGATGTGTGATGGGTACAGACCTTGGTACAAAGAAGGAATCATCATTCACTTTGTTGTCTCTGTCTGTGATGGAATAGCTGCCATGGTGCAGGACTATTATTGGCTCTTTGCATCTTATTACAGATGACAAGCAAAGCACCATCCACATTCTGTATAAACAGAGCTCTCTACACTGAGAAATACATAGAAGCATCCTGGAGAGACAAGTGCAAGGAGAAGCAAAAACAAAGACTTTGAAATGAAGAATTTGAAATTTGATCTTGTAATTTATGTAAATGACACCTGACCACCTGACATAGTTACAAGTTTCCAATGCTCTGTGTTCATATACACATCCAACAAGTTTTGTTTAAATTAACACAGACAGCTGTGTGACACACACAGAGTTGCACCAGTCAAGATCGTTTGAGAATCTTTAATAAAGATTAGACGCACATTAAACTCACTAAAGCTTGCACGGTAATTTAGTTATTATAATGATAAGCGCATATGCCTCCATACATAAGATAGCTCTTACCTTTCACACACTTTCTTCTCAGTGGCTCATAAGTGATACAGTTAAGTGTTGCATCTATTTATCGCTTTGTGGCATAAATGTCACATCAGAGGCTGGCTTGCTGATCTCCTTCGTGAGGCATACTGACAAGTTCGCAGTTATTACGCCTCGGCACCTGTGTCGTCAAGAAGAATATAAGTTTCTTATCCGAAAGGTCGCCCTAAGTATCCTGCTCCATCAGAATACATAAGGCAGGGCCTCTGCCTGATATGAAATGAAGTGTGATAATACGACCACACAAGTTACTTCTGGTTGTCTGTGTGCATTTATGTCTTCTATGCGTCTCTTAGTATTCATAAATGCCATTTTCATGGTACCTGAACAGTTTTAAAAATATTACGTAAATTACAATATGCAAATTGCAGAAATGCCTCACAGCTTTTTAAATGTATATGACTGTACATTGGCAAGAGTATGGCAATACTATAGCATCACAATACAAGGGGTTATAATACGTTGCAACATAATGCATGTTCATAGGTTTGTTCTCACAGCCCTTAAAAGGACATAATGTTGTGGCAGAGATGGCTCAGCCCACTAATCATCATCTTTTAATCTAAGTGTAATGCTTGTTTGCAACAGACCCTGCAAAAATTCTGTTCATGATTTTTAGATATTTCTTTACCTGAAATAAATGCAAGAATTAACTGAAATTATGACTCAAAATTACATTGCAATATCCGTAAAAATAAGCAAAGTATCATTTTGTTTTGCATATCATCTAAACCTAATTAGTGATCAGAATAGTATACAGTTAAAAATGGAGTGTAGCTGATCCCATTATAGCATTGTTTGCATATGACATGTGCTTTGTCTGTTAGTATGTTGCTCTTCACTGGCTCCCTGGTGTTTAGCACTGTTTGAATAATGTGGATAGAGGTGCATTTGGACGGACTTGAAAATAATGGCCCGTCTTGTTGGTATAAATTGATGTTTTTGCTTCGCACTAATTATATTTTACAGCAGTCCTAGCATCCTGAACTCAAACCTTCTAGTTTAAAGGCCCAGGCTATTCCTGACTTCCCTATCCATTTCCTCCTGTCTTCCTCCATCCTAGCCACCTGCATTTGTGTAGTCTCCACCTAGACTTGTGTTGAGCTCCAGACCAACAGGTGTTGTCACGAGATTATGTTTTTTTAAGCTATTTCTGGGCACAGGTGGACACAGACACTGGAAGCAACACATCACTGCTCTCCAGACGCTTCTGCCATTCAGGAGTCTGGCAGGAGTAGACCCGTATGCTTGTTTGTATATAGGTTCCAAGTGCTTCACAATGATCACAATGATTGCAGAAAAAAAATGCAGGTGCAAGGCAACAAAATACTATGACTGCATCTGGACATGGGCTGCTACAAATACATTGTATTCCATGCACTTAAAGACTGTTGTGACACTGGTTTAATATTCTTGGGCTCTTTATCTACATCTGGCGGTATATACATTCTGCTCCATCATGCCACACAACATACATGTGTCTTAAGTACACTATAGGGAAGATAAACGTCCCATAGGCCACATGTTTATTTGCAGGTTTTTACCTGCAAAACAACACAGGAAAATTCTCTGTGATAGCGGCCCTCAGCTTACAAGCAGACCAGAATTGGATCTTGAGCTTGGATGAACCATTCGGACTGTGAATGCAGACGTGTGTGAACATTTTTGCCTGTGAATGGCTTGCGATTGAGATAAGAGGCCTTTTTTGATGATACAGTTGGCTTTAAGGGGGTGATGCGGCATTTGATGCTGTGGCTCTTATGTAAAGGATTATCCCATTACTGAGACTTGGACATTAGCACACAGTCACTCACCTCAGGGAATGACAGATGGACAGAAAGGGAGAGAATTGAAGAAAAGGGAAGGGGGGGTCACGTGTGAGGGGAAACGAGATGGCTGAATGAGGGAGAAATGGAAGAGAAAAGTGGAAGTGATGGAGGAGGAAATGAGAAGGATGTAGTGAGCATAAAGGAACGGGTTGAAAGGAGCAGGGTCGATGTGAAATACTAAGCTCTGCTGCATGGATAAAAATAGAACGGGGCAAGAAGTAGCAGCAGCAAAAGAAACCAAGAGAAGACAGTACGGGGGGGGGGGGGACTAGATAAAAGCCAATGATGAAGATTTGATGGTGTTGCTGTGAAAGAGATAGAAAGTGCATTAGGGAACAAAACCATGAATGATGCATCAAAGAAAAGACTGTTTGAGTTTTTGCGGCTGGGTGTGGGGTGGAGAGGGGCAGTTGCTTTTTAAAGAATTTCATTTAAAAAAAAAAAGGGAAAGAAAGGCAATTGGCAACAAAACAGGATTGCGAAATCTGCTCAGATGGCATTGAGACCAAGCTTGGGGGAAATATGTGAGATGAGAGGGAGTGAGGGAAAGGAGAGGAGTTATTCCTGGACCACGGTGACAGAAGAGAACAGATGAATATGGGAGCGATGAATGGAGAAAGTGATGTGTAAAAGAAGAACTAGAGGGGAGGAAAAAGTGGAGGATATGGCCAGAGAGCGAAAGAGAAAGAGAGGCTGATGAAAACGGAGAACAGGCCATCATTCTGTCAGCCTCTTTCCCCTGTGGATTGATCCAGTGATGTAATGATGTAGCTTGTCCGCACACACTGGGGCAATAGACGTTGAACCTGCATTGATTTGATTGGGGTCCTGTCTGCTCCTGAGTTGTTTCGTTGTTTACGAGTTCTGTAGACGGTGCACGCATAGTAGCTCGCTGGTTTACAGCCAGACTCCAGCATTGCCCCAGAGTGTGTCCATGTTGCACAACACAACCCTGTGTCAGCCACGCCGAATCTGTAAATTTAGGGCTATTATATTAAAAAACTGACAAATTTAAGACCATAAGAAGACTGTAAACTACATCACTGATAAACTTTATAGGGGTCACTTTCACAAGCGTGACCTTGCCAGTCCTGTAAAACTCTTTGTTGTGACTTGTTGCCTGAAACCCTTCTAAGAACCCAGTCTGTAGTAGAGCCAGAGTAAGATAAGATGTGCTGGTACAAGCTGTTTGGTAATCAACTTCAAAGGTTACAAATGCACACTGATGTTTGTTGTTTTGACTTGGATTTGAGTGGGTTGTATCTCTGTCAAATATTGGCAGCAGGTAAACCTTATAGCCTACCGTTGTTTAGCCAATGCAGTTAAAGGCAGAACGGATGAAATGACTGTCTATTCCTCCGAGGGTGTCTTTGGAAATTAAAGTAGCAGAAGCTGCCCCCCAAACACGAGTGGGACTTATTTGAGTTTAGAGTATAAAGACAAATTCATGATACATGAAATGAAAAAGGGTAAAAAAACATCTACTGAGCTGTATTTGACAATATTTGCAGTCAAACTTTTGTTTCCTTCTTATGAACAGTTTGACAATGTAGACAAAACCACCACCACAATATGGATAATTTCATATTTCGCTAAAATTTATATATATCACAGTATTGTACATAGATTTTCATAGATTCTATGATAAAAATTCCATACACAATAACCACATACCTGAATGTAACTAACCCCAAAAAACATTTTTTTTCCCAGCTAAGAATACATCAATGTATTTGATGGTTTAGTAATGTTGATGGATTCAGCTCGAAAATCTTGACCTTTTAGACCCTGATCGACATTCGATTTTTGCAGTCAGTTCCAATAGTGATATTGAAATTCTGATACTGTATTTAATTACATTAGTTCTATCTTGATTTGTTGATACATAGATATATACATATTTCTTGCATTAATTCTTCAGAAGCAAACATTTGTTGAAACGATATAAAATGGAGGCAAAGTTTTTTTACAGTCACAATATATTAAACTTGAATGAATCAAAAGTATAAAATCTAAATAAAACTGCTGCCTTTACAACATACAAAAATAAATAAGCAATACAACGTCAAGCAAAGTTAATAATATTAGTACATAACAGAGATTAGTAACACTGATACCAATATTCACGCATTAAAATCGGTTAGGCTTTATCCAGAACTTCTACCATAACTTCTGTACGAGCACATTATGTATAGGTGCCCGCTGGTCAAAGGGTGTCAATGAGAAAACATAGCGGATGTGAGCGTTTTGAGGAGTCTCTACTCCACTGCATAAACACATAAGAGTGGTAGTAGCTGTCACAAGAAAACACGTATGTCATCTGCTGGATCAGTGACTGCCAAAAAGGGTGCTGTTATCCGGCACCCGCCCGTCTCTCCTGACTCTTGTGAAAACCCAGAGAGCTTAATTTGTTCGTAAATTATCTCTCCCAGCTGAGCACGTCAGCAGGTTGAGAATTTGTCATTCTGTGCCCACAGAGGCAGTGAGAGGGACGAGCCAGGCCAGTCACTAGAGAGCAAACGGTGCTAGGAAACCGTCGGCCAGTGGGGTTCAAGCAATTAGACTCATTACTCGTGCCAGTCGGTGGATCAATTAAGGCATCCGAGGGACCACATAGTGGGCAGTGTCTAGAGGAGTGCTGGTTCCAAAAAAATCTAATTTTGCCATGTTGAGATTGACTGTTGGGTGATAACAGGGATTAAGTAAAAAAGAAGTGTCCAATATGAGCACGAAGCCCTATCATGAAGAGACAGTTGTGACTATAATGAATAAGTTGCTTGAATATGTGTTTGAATGTATTGTAGAAGTTTTGTTGCCCAACATCCATACGGGAAGCTGTGTCATTAACCAGGGATTCACTGGTACTGCTGATACTGAGCTTCATGCAATGAAGCCCTCTGTCAGTCACTACATACATTGACAGAAGATAGACGCAAACTGTAACTGGACTGTTGCGCAGTCAGCTTAAATAATACATTTAATAGAGATACAATATGGTGAGACGGCAGTGTAACAACTAACGTTGCAGCTTGTGTAAGTAATGTAAATGTTTTCAATAAACAGTTAGAGACGAGCGGAATGCATGAATGTGAAAGAGCAGGCTGAATGTTTTAAGGAAGCGCTTCCATTTACCGCACATATGATAACTCCAAATGCTATTGGAGAAAAAACTGCAGGTGATTTCATGTTGGCGGAGACTACACATTGTTTTACAGCAGTGCAACTGCTATTTGAAAATCAAAGCTTGTTGTGAACTGTGAGCGTGGGCATTAGACACTTCAATATGGTGCAGTTGCATATAAAAGGAATAGTAGAGTGAATTTAACACTCACCCTTTCTCAGCCTAAAAATAGCTTGTACTGTGTAATGAATTGAAATGCACAAAAGACAAATAGATCATATATCATCAGGTGGACCCGCTTAATTATCTTTTACTATCTCTGTATCTTTGTCCTGTATCTTTACGATTTGCACAGCTCTTTGTGACTCCCTCTATTAAAGTAATTGGGCAGCATGCTTTTTTTTTAATGAGTTTTGGATGACCCAACTCTGCTGGGTCACTTGCTGCTGTGGCGCCTGGGAGACCAAATACCGGTTGCTCCAACAATAACTTCACAATCGATCCAGCTCAGAGCTGGAGAGCTCTGGAGGACTCAGATAAGGATAGAACACATACATTTCAACTGAGGACTCAAAAATAAAGTGTGGGCTGTATCTTTTTGGCTTCTTCTGGCATAATCCATGTGTATAGGCTTTTTTGAAACATTTTTGATGTCTGATTAAAAGCAGACCTCCTAAAAACACGAGTCCTAAACTCATCTCCTGGAACGGACACACTTAGCGAGATGGAGGAGGCCCTGGAGGGCGTTTACACCCACATGTAAGAGAAACACATCCAGGGACATTCACACAGACACAGAAAAACTTTCAGAACCTTGTAGTTGAAATGATACATACTAGCACAGTTGCATTAGCGCTGAAAAGAACTTGCACAAATATCAGTGCAAATACTCCCCCTTCCAAAATACACACATATCAGTACATGCACACTCTTACCTCCTGCCCTACTCTTCATACCAAACCTGTCAGCCCACAAGTGAGAGGAAAAAGAGTTAGTGAAGCTTGAAGTCAAGACGGCCCTGGTTGATTAATAAGTAGCAGGCATTTACCTCCTTGTGTAAAGATGATAATAACAGCTGTAGCAGCCCCTCGGCCACAGCGGACCGGTGTTGAGGACCGGTGAAGAGGAGATGGAGTGGCTGGTGGGCAGAGGTTTGGTTATTCAGGGTGAAGGGCGCTCAGCGATATCAGTGTTGAACCCATTGTTTAAGAAGCTCTGGGTTTTCCAGGGCAGCACTTGGGGTGATGGCTCTCTGTCTCTGCGTTTGTTAGTAAAAGCTGTACTCACACAACAAGTAACTCCAGCCATTATTCATCACCGCTTAACCTACAGAGGGTTGCAGGAGGCCGGAGCCTATCCCAGCATCCTCCATGCAAAGGCGGGGTACAGCTGGTCAGTTCCTTACAGGACAGACATACAGAGACAAACAACCATGCACACTCACATTCCCCCTGCAGGCAAGTAAGCAGTTAACCTAAGTAGCATGTTTTTGTGCAGCCTCCAGAGGTAACTCAGTGGGAACATGCAATCTCCGCATAGAAAGCCCATTTATATTCTTCACAGATGACTCGGTAGAGGAGAGACTAAGAGAGTTTGTCATGTTCATTGAAGGAATGTGCCAATTTATGACATTTTTTTTAATCTGTCGTTGACTTTGGACCACTTGGGTCAGTAGTTTTTGCAATTGCCATCAATGCCAGCCAGACCTATTTTGCAGAAATTTGACTAATTTGTTTACAAGAAATTAGGTGTGCAGGATCTGGGTATTTTAAATTTATATTACATTTCCTAGTATTTAATATGTGAAATTCTTATTGAATCAACTCCGTGACTTGATATATGAAATGTATCTTTACACAGAGTTCTAGATTTTTTTTAAAAAACTTTTAACATCAGCTGTGAGATCAGAATAAAATGCCACACCAATCTTTCACGTCTCACCTGTCTCAGTGTCAAGCAGCAATTTCTTCCTCCTCTCTGGATGACCAGGCTTCTCTCTCCTCCCTGGCTCCCACTTCTCCTGACTCAGCATCTCCCGGCCATGTATTACCAATAGTTTCCGTGTCAGTGAGCAGTGTGGGAGAGAGATAAGCAGATATTAACCGGCCTTGCCATCAGCAGAACAGATCCGTGGGGTGTTTTGAGGCTTAGCTGGGCATCACAAGGCACTGAAGGGCACATACTGCAGAGGACATTGAGACCTTTTGCCACCAAAGGTTTGGGTGAAAATTGATTAACTTTTAGGTTACTTGTTTCAAATTTCATCCTAATGAAGGTATTATATACTTGCTTTTGCGACAGTTTTTTTTTTTTTTTATCTCCACCAAATCTTTAATGAAATATCTGTCTTTTTTTTTTTTTTTTTTTTTTACTCCTAAATGCTCAACTAAACTCTTTCATCCTAATGAAGGTATTATATACTTGTTTTTGCGACAGTTTTTTTTTTTTTTTTATCTCCACCAAATCTTTAATGAAATATCTGTCTTTTTTTTTTTTTTTTTTTTACTCCTAAATGCTCAACTAAACTCAATTTTTTAAAGCATTTTACATTTTTAATTTATGTTATTATGGCCTACAGCTCAAGAAGTAAAAAAACAAAAAAAAACAACAAAAAAACACAGCTCAAAATTTTACAAAAATAGGCTTGAAAGGCTTGAAATATTTCACTTTACATGTAATGAATATAGGATATTTAAATGAAATTACAATAAAGGGAACACATTTTTTGGGATGCGTTCCTACAAAAACTGTGACTACAAATGATTGTTTAGAGTCATTTATCCCATTGGTATTATATCCCCCAAAATGTGTGATTTTATGGAATCAGTATCACTGCTGCCACAGCTCTGTCATGTCAGTATGGTTAGAGCCTGGATCTTCATTTTATTAGGAGATTATAAACTTTCCTGGCGACACCCTGACCCCGGTGTCGCCCGCTATGCTGCCGTTATTGTGTGTACATCAGGGATTTTTCAGGGATACCCCTTTGCTGTTGCGTGTTGACTTTGGTGACTAATTATGATGATATTGATAGCAGCATCATTCTTAAAATTACAACCGGCAGGGTTAGAGTTAGTAAGTCTGAAAGGCAACAAAATCATGACACAAGTAATTTTGCTTTAATGTGGAACATGTGCTGATTGACATGCATGTCACGTAGACAGAAAAGATGTTTCATTTTGAGATTTACAGCCCCATTCAAGCTGTTTATTCAAAATAAGACCCTAATGTGAAAACAAACTACTTGCTGAAGTAGAGTATGCGTGTAACCACAGTCATTACTCTTTGTGAAATCATCACTGGTGGATGAAATGGACTCAGAACCGTGGTCAGCTGGCAGGCAGCCACTCTGAGTGTTGCTCTGCAGTCCCTTCACACACACCCCCCGCCACACACCCACCCTTTGGGGAGTTGTGTATTTTCATACTGAAATTTCTCATACACACACACAAACACAGACACACACACATTTAATTTAAGTCACAACTGCACCCATGTATGACCCAACGCTTCACTTTAAATAGACCTCTGCGTCTTTATGGCTTTTAGCCTCCTTAATCCATCATTTGCCTCCTTTCTCTCTCTGTGTCTCTCCGTTTCTCTGCTATATCTAATTGGCGCTAAGACGCAACCTCCGTCTCATCAACATCCCTGTCTTAGGCCACTTTCTCGCCCTTCCTATTCCTTTCCTTCCTAAAACCAATCATAATCATTTCCTTTTACCCCCCACTTAGTATTTTTCCATTCCTGTTCTTTGTATTGCGGTGCCCTCACATCTCCACCTGCTGCCCACTTGCTCCCCCTCCCTCCTTGTATACTCTGCCGCTAAGAAGGCTGAAGCCAATACAGTAGCGTATGTGGAAGGGGATTAGAGAAAGGGAGAGAGAAAAGGAAAGTAAGAGGGGAAAGCAAGTCAGAAAAAGAGACCAAGGACGGCAAACAGAAGGAGACGGATTGACTTTAGAGGATGTAAATGAGTTTTGGGGAGGGATGGATGGATGGGGGGATTGAAGAAGGATGGCTTGCACAAGATCTCAGCTGACCCAATCTTTTTGTTTATCTCATTCATTTCACTAATTAATTTCCTCCATAATTCGCAAATCTCTTAAAGAGGACGTATAGTTTGCAGAACTCCATACAAATTCATCAATAAAAGTCATCAGAAATAACGGCATATTTAGTAGTTTGTTAGAATTTACAAACATATACATACAAAGAACAAAGATTATATGAACATGAAAAAAGCATGTTTAGACCTCTTTGTAATCCCTCCTAAAGCATGGAATTTGAATTGTATATAAAGGTTTGTTTATTGAGTGAACTGTTTGAATGTGCTTGAAATAAAAAACAACCTTCATCTGTCTATAGTTGATGAAAATGTTCACGTATAAAATATCGGAATATATTGAAAAACCTGTGATTTGTAATGAAAAAATAATAAACAAGCGTAGCTTCCTGGAACACAAAAATACATTTCCTAAATGTCTGTGTTCAAAATTTACACGTTTAAATGGTAGCAAATTCTTACATTGAATGCATGGGAGAAAGTTAATCTTGGTCTTTAGCTTGATTAATTTATTAACAGATTGTTTATTATCATTGCCATTGTAATTTGAGAGGGAATTAACGTATGTATGAAAGTTGTACCCGATACATGAAACTTCATGCTTAAAACAAGACTATGCAACTTATAAAGAGTAAATAACACTATGTACCAACATGAAAATTATAGTGTGAATTCAAAAACAATGCACTGTTTCTCTTGATTAACAACATTAGTGGTTTTTGTGCTGCACCGTCACTTGGTCTGTTGCTACCAGTAGTTTTTGGTTCTAATGTTAACTTGTAAGCCAACTTGTGTAGATGGGCCATTTGTTGATGACTGTGTGACTCTGCTACACTTCTGGCCACAGTTACAACTGTTCAGCAAAATTCAAATAGCTCACTTTAATTCATATTTTAAACAAAAAGACTACATTTTTTTCTCTTTATACAAATGAAGAGTTTTTATACATTTAAGAAAATGCATGTTCTAATTCGTAACTTTTGAAAGGATCCCGTTATTACA
>KV751344.1:313662-336082 GCA_001698575.1 Mola mola
CAGAGCT
Source organism: Mola mola (assembly GCA_001698575.1). Taxonomy (NCBI): domain Eukaryota; kingdom Metazoa; phylum Chordata; class Actinopteri; order Tetraodontiformes; family Molidae; genus Mola; species Mola mola. The sequence continues at coordinate 313,670 of KV751344.1, forward strand.
GAAATGAGCTTGAAGCAAATAAAAGGGAAAAGCATTGTGTTGTGGTGCTGCAGAGAAACTGTGTCAGCAGGCTCAGGTGGCATGCATGGCTGGCAGAGGTCCTGGGTAAGGAAGCAGTGGGGCCTGACCGATACATCAGAACACCTGGGGCCTGCCTCCCGCATTCCACTTCCTTGCTCCTCTAAAGTTCCCCCAAAATGACTGACTCACACAGGTCCTCAGTAACAACTATTCTCCGCCTCAGGCCTCTTGCCTCATGTTTGGTCTTTCGTATCATAAGGCACCATGTGAAACCTCACCTCACCTTCTCTGTCCCTCCCCCTAAATCTACCACACTCCCTTATACCTCCCTAATATAATTGGTCTGTTTAGTTATTTGTTTGCCATTGTTTCTTGCAAAGGTAGTTTAGACTGCTCCTGCTATGACATCCAAACATTTCAGACATAGTAATATTAGCTTTTAGCTAATTCAACCTTACAGACTTGCTAGTGTGACCATTGTCTTTTTCTTGGTTCCATGCACTAAATGCAGCATACATTTGAGTATTGCCTCACTCAAAGTTACTTTGCACAGCTGGAACTCTCCCGAATCAGTCTCAGTTAACACAATCACAGCTACCAGCTAACAAACCACCACATTTTCAACATTTCACCACATTCAGACTCAGAGGACTCAGAAGACTACGTGACTCCTCAACCTCGAAGTGATAAAGTCACCTCAAAGGTAACCAGAATTTCATCCTATAGACCCTTTGTTGAAATATGATGGTAGTGAAACATATAAAAGTAACATACGTTATAGTAATTGCGTGTGGGTCAAGCATGCACATGCTTGTCTTCCATATTCGAGAGCTAGGTACAGCACCATTCAAAAACCAATCAAAAACTCACGATTTCTACTGCAGCCTACATCATGGAGTATTGACAGGTTATTTTCCTGCTCATTTTGATCTGGAGCGCATATCAGCAGATGTTAGCAGATGGCGTCTACGACCTTATGGTAGGACAACATGCACCAATTAATATAATAATTGGTGTCTTTGGTGAAAGACTCACTCACACAGCCGCGACTCTTACTGTGACTCAGATCCGCTGGTGAGACTGTGCCACCATTTTATTGTGGTAACTGGGCTCTCAAATCATGAATCCAGAATCTCATCCACTCTCATCCAATAGACTAAAAGCAGCTGTAAGTAAGTGGCATGGGCTTGTTGGTGCAGAGAGAATTTACAGTAAATTTAAGTACTGTATTACAAAACCTGTCTGTCGAACGGAATCACTCAATCTCACTTTCTGAGTGACACAAACTACCACACACACTTCATGCCGAGCTGAACTGTGAGCCTTCAGTAATACCAATGTGCACAGAGGCGTTTCAGAGGTGAGAAGAGTCCTCCTCAGAATAATAAAGCGATGGAGCGAGGTGAACAGAAGAGGAAGAAGAGGAAAGAAAAGGAAGGAGGAGGGGGAAGGGGGGACCTAAAAGCTAAAAATACCATAGAATCACCAGCCTTCTCAAAACAGGCTTTTGCACAGTCACATTTGCCCTTAGCAAGAGATTTGAAGTCTCCTGGAATAATAGATTCACTGTGCACTCATTTTTTTCCTCGACATGACTTTCTCCTTCACTACACAGGACCAAAGTAAAAAGGATGGAAAGAAACTGAATGTCGCATTCATTTACTTACAAACATTTCTCTAAGTTAATTGAAAGCTCAAGATCTCATATAGGGCCGCACATTTATCTCAAAAAAATAAATAGATAAACCTTCAGCAATACAGACACTAAAGTGTGTTGACTGGTGACTTTCCCACTCATGTGTGGTGGTTGTGTAAGAAGAAAAAAAAAAAAACAACTAATGAATGTCGAATTGTCTTTTGTGACAACGTTAATAAGTAGAACAAAAGTTTGAATTTGGTCTTAAACTAATTTACATTTCACGAATGAAGCCTGAAATTTCAGCTTCATCTTCATCCACCTCCTTTAATCTCAAGCCATATCTTGACCGTAACTTGATTTTCCATGTACTTGGTGTTGTGTTTATCATACAAAATTGGATGTTTTGTGATCGACTCGATAAAAATTTTCTTCCATTTTGACCAGAAACCGATATCAGCTGAAATAAAGGATTTGAATTGTTTTTATTGTGATTAGATTTAAAGAAACAGTTACAACTCAAATCAACTACCGGCTGTTTACGGTAGGTACAGCGTGAGCTGTGAAGCCCATAACTTTGCTTTGTTTTAATGACACGCCACATTAAAAAATGATATTTTAGATATAGTAACATTTTTAAAATCAAAATAGGAATTTAGGGATTTTCAAAACAAATGAAGTTCAGTTAAATTGGGGTTTTTCAAGGGGACATCTCCTCAGGGTAGCTGTTGGCAATATTAAAGGTTAAAGTGATCCCCCTTGTAACGATATAGCCTTACTTGTCTACCAAAATGAAATATCCACCTTCTAAGTGTTGACATTTAAATAGATAGGGAAATCTATGAGAAATAACACTCTAACCATTTTGATCCCTGTAAGGAAAATTGGCTCGCTGCTCCATTTCATCCACAGCGGGGACAGAGGTCAGAGTCTGCAATAGAAAAAGCAGCCTGGAGCTAGTAGGGATACTGTGTATTGCTCAAGGACAATCCAGCACAGTCATGTTGATATGGGTCTTTAAAGGTTAAGGAACATCCTGCTGGCTAAATAATTTAAAGCAAAAATTTCAGAGTGGGCTTGAAAGCAGAGGAGGTTGTTTAAGTCCTTCAGCGGCAGCAGTTACAGCCTCCCTGTGTCTCCTGTATTTTACCATATGTAAGTAAGGTGTTATTTGGTAATGTTAGCCAAAGAAAACAATCTTTATACGGTATGGAACTGATAGATTTGACTTATTGCAACACCAAATCACCTTTCAAATTTGAAACTTGGACATTTGCTGTATTTGTATCCCGAATTGCAAAGCATTAAGTTTTCCTCCCCCCTGCTCATCTAGTGATGAACTCAAAATGAAATGCTGCTTCTCTGTTGTTTTGTGTTGTCGTGTTGGAGTTAAGCATTGTGACAAAAGCGCTGTTGAACTACTCCGACTGGTTCCCAGCCGTGAGAGCGTAGTGCAGGTGATGCTTTATTGTTATGTTTAACACTGCAGCGGTACAAAGCTGCATTTTTTTTCTCCACTCTGTTAATGTTACTGTTTTAAGCAATAAATACAAATTAAAACTGCTTTTATTTGTTTGAAATCAAACGGCCTCAAGGTCTTCAATGAACAGAAAGTCTTTACTTCTTCACAAAGCAATTGTCCCTGAAATATAGAAACTGCCATATTTGCAGTTGCACTCTGTCTAAGTGGCTTTGTGATATTGTAAAGACGACGTAAAATTGCTTGAGGTCGAAAGACATTTAAACTACTTAATACTCAATGCAACTGAAGACAGATTTGGTTTGACTAATTCTAAAATGAAGCACAAAGTGTTTCATAAAATGGGATCTGTGACAGAAACTTAAAAATATACACCCTCACAAACAAATGCCTGCAGACAAACATCAACATAATTACCTGCTTAACTTATTTTCAAAAAAACCCAAACATACAAACACTGCTTCTTTTGTCCCTTGACTCCAATGACCGTAAAATCCCAACGCAGCCAGTGAGTTTGTGCTTGGGTAACAGATCTGCTGTCATTTTGTTTAATTTGCTATCTGTGAATTGAAAGAAAAACATCCCCTATTATTGTCATTATCTCAAGTCACTGCACTTTTTTAATGGTCAGCTTAATGTGAAAAGGAATTACTCAAGTATTCCAATATGGATGGACGAAGCTTTTTCAGACATCCACCACTTCATTTTTATACACTATATATATCCGTATGTATGCAGCAAGGAACTCCTAGCTCAAGGGCATACCACTAAATCTGGGACTAGGGATGTGTTGAACATGCACTTAGACATACAAAGTGCTAGCGTGCTCGTTCGTGTGGTCAAACACACATACACAATATGCCCGCATGCACTCAGGTTGGCTTTTGTGTGGGTATGGTTATTATGCCATCCTGTCATCTTTTATTCAGGATTGCTGTATATGTCTATTTTCAGCTCGGCGTCACTCTATATAGATGAGCTGCTCTCTACCAACAGGATTTAGGAGAATGGTATCATTTCAGCAAAATGTTCTCCCTCACTGCCCCTTTCCCTCTCGTAAACACATATACACACATGCATTCTGCATAAATTACACATCATCGTAGCTGCTTTGCATATTCATAGAGGTGCTTTATGCCAAATTCGTGGCAGCATTCCACATCTAACAGCAGGGTGACACAGTCATTTAAATACTTGTCTCTCTCACTGCACCACACTCAGTTCTCTGCCTATACCAATTTACTATATATAGACGTACAATGAGCATTTAATGTCACATGGAGGCAGACAGACTTAACGAAATAGTGAAGGCTGTACAAATGGAGGGTTCCTGAGAATACAAGAAGGCACATGTGGCAAGTATTGAGGGAAGCAGAGACCGAAGGGCTGCGGAGCAGAGCGAAATTGAGGTGAGGAGGTTCTGTAGACAGAGCCACAGCCTCTGTGGTGGCCTCGATGACTCAGCCGTGGAAGCCGGAATAATTAGAGCCATCATGCTCTGGGTCCCTGCCATCATTAGATTGGTTCACATATTAAATATTCAATGAGGCATTTTGGGCAGACATGCACGGCAAAAGGGCAGCTTAGCTGGAGTATGTGCCATGTGACAACAAAGATGTGCACACATGTGAATATGTGTGCTGTCACAGGGCAAATTTGTGAGCACTGAATGCAAGAATGTATCTGTGTAATATACATATGACTACATACATCCCTTGGGGTCAAGGACATCAGTTAGACACTCCTAAATATTGCAAAATCTGTGTATCACAATGAGACTGACAAGTATGACTTTGAATTACAGTTGCTTCATTGGCTGACAAGAGAATATTTTCTTATAAATTAAGCAGACGTAAACAAAAACATAAAGTATATCAGAGAAAATTGGCTTTGTGAGGGTCAAAACATCTGTTTAAAATGGGAAAATCATGCTAATCATGTTCCTGGTGCCACATGCGGACCCAAAAGCAAAACCTGAAATGAGGATCTTTATTTACCACGTCAAGGATGTCTTTATTGTCCATCTGAAGGGCAATTTTTTATACAGCCAGCAGCTGACTTACAGCAACAAATGATAAATGTCCTTTATAACTGACTCATTAAGAAGGACAGTCGCATTAGGAACAAATAAAGACTTTATTCTGCTAGTCCTACATCCCAATAGAATATATCTGCATCCTGTATGTATCATCTTAGAAGACAAAGTTGTTGAGAATCATCAATACTAGCATCTTCCATCAGATCTCCTGCGGGCATCTTAATATTTAATAGTACTTGCTATACTTTGACACACTGACATGATTTGGAACATTTTACATAAAAAAATGTCTCTTCTGAGCCTCTAACTGCACAGCACCTTTTGTAAAGGTTGAAAAGAAGCTAGAAAAAGTCAGCATCATTATGCAGCACTTGTGTTTGCTTGTTATTGTGCTCATGTGAGAAGAAATTGTTTAACCAAGCACTGTGCTTTTGCAGGTCCCTGTGCAGGTATATCTGAGTGAAGTCATTCTTTGTACCAGCACTGGCTCTTTTGATATGAAAAATAACAAATACACCTGCACTAAGACACAGGCAGTGCAAATGGGGTTGCTTAGACACCTGCCTGGTTGCCATATTTAGAAAAAGACCTGCCCTTAGCCAATATAACCAGCGATATTCTAAACCATTTTGTGTTTTCCCGTGATCACAATGAGCCCACTACCAAGCCACAGATACATTTTCAGACTCTGAGCAGGCAATTGTCTAAGGAGTTAATAGAAAGTCACTTTCAGATAGGTTTAATAGACTACACAAACTGCATTAAGTATAACTTCAATTGGTGACGTAGTTAATTAGCCCTTTAAATGACTTTTGTTAACTGCACTAAACACTTGAAAGCTTTGGATTTCTTTTACAAAGTAATGAAAATGTCTCTCCCGACTGGTAAATGCTTTGCTAATTTAAAGGAAAACATGATTCAAACATAAAAAAAAAAACACAAGGCCAGGCTGTTTAAGGTGGATTTTTGTTTTAAACTAATTGTTTTTAAAGTAACTAGCTGTTACCTGATTTTTTTCTCAAATGCTTTCTGTGGTGGCTTTGATTGTTTTTTTTTTTTTTACAAAGGCACCACTTCCTCTGCGTTTGTGGAGGACTTAGTTGCATGTGTTTTGCGGAGGGGTTGTTAGTCCTCTCTGAGTTTGACATTTGGATAAGCTGGAGCAGCAACAACACCAGGAAGCTTAATAATTAATAAGTTTAATAAGCTTAAAATAAGCTTAAAAATTAATAAGTTTGCTAAAGAGATCAACTGGAGACATACTGCAACCAAAAAAAAAGTCTGGGAAATGTTGTTTAGCAACTGTTGAGGCTTTGCACATTCATTTTTCATTGATCTGTCATGGTGGTATTCCTTAAAACAGCTTGAATGCTGCACTGAAGCCATATAATAAAAGGGAAACCTCTTTTCTTGTCCTTTATTTACATTTTAATTCAGCCCCCCAGGGTGGGGGCGCTGAATTATAGTGGCTGTGATATAGATTTGGTGACAAAAATGTTTAAATTGGAATAAACCATTAAATTTCATCTTTAGCAGTTCTTTTGGCAGTTATCACCACACCCACTTGTTTGTGAGCAGTATCTTCTGTAGGCCTATGTCCAGAAGGCCTGAGTCCAGGCTCACTTTGCCTCTGAAATGGTTGCACACTGCTGTGTAACATAAGCATAATAATGAAGGAAAGAAAAAAATGCACAATCTTCAACATCAATCTTCTTTGGAACAACATGCCTGCTTGCCTGTGCTGATGTATGTTTACTGTACATTGTGCAACCGAGGTCCATTAGTCTCAATCACAAGATTCTTCTGTTGTCATTCCAGCTCAGTCACTTTTGGGAATGATACCAACCACAACAAATGAGTAATACAAATAAGATGTTTGCATGCAAAAAAGGCTTCTTTATTACAAATGCCCCTTTCGCTCTGTTTAAAGAGACCAATGGTGCATTTAGCTCAGGAACAATCATAAGTATCAACATTGGAATCCACATTAATGGCCAACTGACATCAACAAACAAATCTTGCATTGCATAATTGGGCAGCCAGTGTGCATGAGTAAATTATTTAAATGACCGTCACCAAAATAATTTTGTCCATTTACTCTCATGTCAACGGAAAGTTAGGTGATGTTTTTAAGTCCACAATATGGGGCCGGTTAGTGCTAAGCTGGAAACATCAAATGGTGTAAATATAATATCTTTACTAATTTGTGTCTATTTAACATCTTACTATCCAGTTATTTAGTTTAATGCTAAGCTGAGGGTGAGGGTCTGGGTCGATTGCAGCCTGTACAGAAGGCACAACGCTCAAATTAAGAGGCAACAAATCTTCAACCTTCAACAAAACTCTAGCAACACAACATCTATTTTTGCCACTAGTTTCAATGACACATCTTCTACCAATTCATCACTAAGTCCATCACGTCCTAATGTTCATATATTTTATTACAAACTTTTCATTAGAAGAAACTTTGTTCGACTTCCCATCACCAGGGATTTCGGTAAAGAATGACTGAAAGAACTCTTTTTTTTTTTTTTTTGTCGTTGTTGAAATGTTAAGTTACATGTAAAGTAGAACGCAACACTATACAGGATGCTAACAATAGATCAGCGCTGAAGACAGTCCGTGCAATCAAAGGCCTTCGAGCTGGATTCACATCTTTTAATAACAGCAGCAACACACTCTGAGGTCCTCCATTTCATCCCATCGGCCTGTCCCCACCATCTCTCCTTCCCCAGTCAATAGTCGCAAACCAGATTGATGACTGTTTATTGCATGCTTCTTTATGGCCCAAGGCGAGAGTGAGTGAATTTGCTGCTCTGCAGAGAGGGAGAAAACAGCACAAGATTACACGCTAGTGTTCCACTCCTGGGCCAGCCTCTGTCACAGCTCACCTCAATCTAATAAACACATGTCTATATTGATCTAGTCTGCACTCCGCCATGTTTTTTTAGTTCTTTATTTTGCACTTCTCACCTCTGCCACTGGTCGCAGAAACAGCTCAGCACTGTATTTGAGCCTGATGTCATTAAAAGAAAGTAGATTGGTTTGTTTATTATGATGTCACATGTGTGGAGTATGTGCTTGGCAGGTTTGTCATGGAAGATACTGTGGGTTGGGTTGCTCATGGATCCTTGCTACACTTTGACGTGACTTTCTCTGTGACACAGTGGTTTTGTTTAAATGCGTTGTATGCCAAAATTCATCTTTTATATACTGAGTTTAAAAAACCCTGCAAGTTATATGGAGATTCGTTATTCTTTATCTGTTGATGTGTTCAGCTGTTACTTTAATTAAAGACTGAGGGGAGGCACAAGCAGCTTTAGGATTTATTTAGTTTCTAGTTTAAATAATTTGTCTGTGGGTATTTCATTTATGGTTCCTACATCAGAGTTTAGTATTATTAGCAGTTTTAACTGATTTATTTATTTTGCTTGTGAAAATAGCCCATAACAATAACATTTAATTTGAGGCCACATGCATATTTTGTTTCATTTGGTCTTTCATGCCGAATTGACTATGGATCATTAATATGACACTGATTAAGAGCTCAAAGATATACAGCATGTGTATAAGAGCAAAATATCAACTTGGATGTGTCTGAAATCACACCTTATTTCCTAAGCTTTGCTTATATAGAGCCATATTGAGTCACTTGCAGGATTAAAAAAAAAAAGGTGCTACATGATGGTTTATTTTCTGGTGCTGTTAACGATGTCATCACTGCCACACTATTAAAATGTCCCTTTTCAACACTCTCTCACTGTGCTTTATGCTATAATAGTATTAATAAATGATGAACTAATTCATAGAGCACTTTTCAAAACAAATTTACAAAGTGCTGTACAATCGAAAATCTAATTGATAAAAATGCAGGGCGGCCACATTACTAATAAAGCGGAAAAATATGTATCTGAGAGAAGGGATATAAAATTAAGATAAATAAATAAATAATCACAGAACAACAGCAATTATAATAGGAACTATGACTTTAATGTGATTATTTGTCAGAAAGTAAAATGGTGGGCTCAAATTAGTAAAAGACTTTAGGTGGCATTTCAAACATGCCACCGACCAAAAGGCTTGGTCACCCTTTGTCTTGAGCTGGGACTTAGAGACAGTTAGCAAAACTCTGCCCAAGGACCTGAGGCTGCATTCTGGCACATAGCGGCACAGTAATTCTGTAATGTAAGCCATGAAGTGCCTTAAAAGTGATCAGTAGAATCTTATAATCAATCTAAGTCAAACTATTATGGTCTTATGGTCTCTAAATTTGAGCAGCTGCATTATTTCATATTTGTTATAATTTAGCTGAAGAAGGTTTTTGGACAATGTTAGTCAGGCAAGACAGAAGGTGATCCAGATTGCCTCTGTCACTGGTCTTTAATGGGACATAAATTTAAGTATCATCTGCATAAATGACAGTAAGTTCCATACTTATTTAAATATTCCCAGTGGGAGCATATAAACACAAAACAACAGATGGGAAAGTACAGAACCTTAGGGAACACCAAAGGACAGGGGGGCTACGGAGGTAGAAGCATGTCCAGAAACTATTGAGAAGGTTGTATTTGATAAATTATTTTAACCAAATGTACAAATTATAACATCACCAAGAAATCGATACAACTTTAACATATCATCTTAAGTTAAACAGAGGTTATTAATTAAATTTATAGGTAATTTTTTGCCCTTTTCCCACCTCCTGATGCACTGCATGATGGTTTATACTGCAGGTATAGTGAAAATTATTTGTCCACTACTCTTCACAATGCATTTGAGTGTACTATAAAAGGGTAGCACTTCATACGATACAGTCAGACAGCACTACAGATAACCCAGTATAATGCAGTATATAGGGAGTGATTCTGGACACAGCTCATGTGTAGTTGTGGAGAACTTGGGTCGAGTTTTGTATATTCTAAGTTACATGTGTTTTGTCGGGCTCAGAGTAGGAGCAGCAGCAGTGACTGTGGTCAGGGATTTTGTTGTGTCAGACTTCATGTGTGTGTGTGTGTGCTGAACCACAGCAAGAAGGAAATGGAAGAGGAAGTAAGGTGTGGAGAGGGACAGGGCGAAATAGGGAAAGGTGGAAGTTGAAGTTGCTGGGGTTGTAGAAGATGTAGAGAATGATGAAAGCAGTCACAGAGAGATTCAAGGTTGCAGTACTGTACAAGGTGGCCTGTAGAGAGGTTGGTAGGACACAAAGCAGTGAGGTATTAGAGGGGATGAGGTATTGAGAGAGAGATATAGTGAGAGTAACATGTGAACAACTTGAAACTCCAGCTACAAGACAATTTCATGTTTTGTCCCTTAATTTAAAGTAAATGCCGTATACACACAGAAAGCCATATATATATATACGTAATATACCAAGGAAGTGTGATCTAATTATGGGATAAACCCAGAATTGAGAAAGAAATCGGCTAAAAAAATCCAGGTAAACAAATTCAAACAGCCATAAATATACACATTCAACCAACTAGATATCTACTCACACTTTAAATCTATCCATTTCCCACTATGTGTTGCAAGACCTGTCCTTCTGCTTTTCCTCCTTCAATTTATCATTTATGTTCCCCTTTCTGTCTGTCGTGTATGTGTGGGCCTGTAATTGTCTTCCAGTCAGTGAAAGTGGCTATGAAATTGTTGAAGCACACTCACAACACAGAGATTTCAGACACATTGCAGACTGGAAAGCCACTTCCATTTTTGTCTATGACAAGATAAGACAAGAAACCCAAACTCATTTTGATACCTGTGCTGCAGGTCTATATGCATTATCTCAGAGGGATAAGTCATGGTCGTTTGCAGCCTTAGCTCCCTGTGGCTCTTAAATGACCCAGTGGTGACTGTTTCCTCAATTAGATTCTCCCTATCAGTCTGTTTTCAGATCGGTGCTAAGTGGTTAACGATAAGAGGAACGGCGCTGTTTCCAAAGTCTGCATCTCTGGCAGATGAGCCATATTCTCCTGAGCCGTGACCGCAGCAGTCATTTTAAACAGCCCCCGTCACTGCAGCCATTACACACCTCGTTGGGTTAAACATAGGAGGGAATCATGCAGCAGCCAATGCTGAAATAAAAGGAGGTATGAGGATGTACTGTATGTGTACATCTACCTGTGTTCTCTTAGGACTGGGTGCCATGTTCTATGGACACAATAATTAGAACTTCACACTGTGTTGGTTTTACTTAGAACATGAAATCAAAAATCACTAAATTCTTAAAACATTTAAAAATACAGAGTTTTATGCAAATAAAATCAATTATTTATTCACTTATCTTTAATGAATGTTTAAAAAATGTGAAGAGATGTTATTTATTTCTTCATTGAAACCAAGACAATAACTCTCACAACATTTTTACAATCTGCACTTAACATTTCTGTCCGGGAAAACTACATAATGTGCTTCCTAAATTATTTGGAGAGCAGAGAAAGGTAGGAAAAACACAGATTTTAAAAACATTAATTTTGCACAGCATCTTTACAGTCGCTGAGTCAAAAACACACTGTTTTTTTTTACTGTAGGTATCTATTCCATGTTACGAGAAACATGCAATAATAATTTCAGCTGAGTTAGTGGTGAAATAAAAACGATTAGTTTTCAATTTTTTGACTTACCCAATGCCTTTGAATTGTACAGCCTTGTCAAACTAAAAGGTCCTATCAATCAAAGCTCCATTCTGAATTAGGAATGACTTGGAAATAGGGCTTTGGCTGAAAACTACCAGCGTTCTCCTTTAGACTTTCATTTTGGGTTGGTAAAAAGTCTTTTTAGAGATTCATAGTTTTAATATTCAATGTGGTATTCAAAAGCAAAAATAAGTAAATAACCTTTACCCATTAAACCAAAATCTAGCTGGTAAAAATTATGTTTGGTAGTATCTTATGTTGTGGAATATTTAGGCAAAAGCTAACTGAGTTATTACAGTACACCGATTGCTGTTTCACGCTTCCTATCTCTTTGCTCCTTCGTTTCCAGGCATACTCTCTGGTAAAGGTAGCAATAGTACATGAATAGTGATGGAGAGCATTTAATCTGTGTGTCAGTGCATGACAGAGAAAAAGATTCGCAGCATTAGAACAGGTAGCAGTCTATTTGTTGATGCCGACGTGGACGAGCTTATATAACACATGCTGCATAGCTGGCAGGCGCAGCTGTGGCTATTTATAGAGAGACTTTGATGGAACAAACTCTGTGGCACACAGACACAAAAACATCAACCTGGATGTGCTAACTCATTTATAAACCGCATATGCAATGACTTAAACGTAATTTTCTTAATATTTCCTCCACTATGTCAGATACACAAACACGTTGATATCCAGTAAGCTGCGATTGCTAACTATCAGAGAGATGAAGAGGCTGCAGCAACAAAACAGTTTGCCGATTATTGATGTGTCCTAATAAGTATAATCGATCTTTCAGTTTGGCTGCAGCTGCTTTCGTCATTCATACTCCTTCACACACATGTAAACAGTTTGGTTGTTTTGTTCATTTAAATCTCAGGGAGTTTAAAAAAAGAATAGCTTTGTTGATCTGTAAATCTGAACAAGGCTTTGCCCACAGTGTGACTCATTACACTGGTAAGGTATGTATCAAGGGAGCTGCAGTACTGAGATTTTGAGATAATGTGATCGGCAATTGTCATTTTTGCACTGCTAGCACTGACAGTAGGTGGGGAAAAAAACAGAAAAATCATTGGTTTTAACCTCGTTAGTGTTTCGTATTGTTGGATTTTGCCCACAGCTTTGGTCCAAATTGAAAAATCCCAACAACTTTTGGTTAGATTGTAACAAAATTATGTACCGATGTTTTTGTATCTCAGTTATCTTTCCATATAGCTCTCACATCAAGTCTGCCTTTTAATACTTAAGAAACGAACACTGAACAGTGGGTTTGGTGTTTATATGTGCCGACACATTTAATCGAAACAGAGGCGTGATGTGCAAAAGTGATGAATACACTAAGCAGTCATCTTCAGTTATTAAACTGTTTGGTGAGTGTTTTATCAGCTCCTTGTCTGGAAGATCGATATTTCATTAAACAGAAACTTAGTAGTGTCAGAGCCACTTTTGTTGTTGTGGGATTTAGCCTTGTAGGTGTCGTCAGAGTTTTCCATCTATACCAGCTTTTCGGGATGGTCTTTCTGCAGAGGACCAGGACTGGTTGGAAGCTATCAGTGTTGTGGAGTTAAGAACCGTGTGACACCAGGCACATCCTTCCTCGACTGAGGGCATATCCACTTTACACGGTACAATTTCTCTTTTGATCGGATTTTATTTTATTAAACCCCTCCACAGCCGATTGAAATTTCATTCATTTTGACCATTTTCATTATGAATGTTTACTGTATATGGAACATTTTTATTCATTTTGGCCTTTAAAACCGATTTCAATCGAAATCAATGTGGTACGGACGCACCTCTGGAAAGTGGTGTGTCTGTTCCATCACTCACTTCTCAAACAATGTACATACTAGTCATCAGTGTGAGGGCATGGCCATTGTGAGAATGCTACAGTAAAGCACCTTTCCTTTATGTAGCCTCACAAATGACTCTTAGTTGTGTTAACTTTAAAGCAAAAAACGTATGTTCTCTTAATTTGTCTCAGTGGGCTTCGTTTACAACTCAACGGCACTCGCTTTTACCCACCAAATGACTGCGGCAAAGAGATACTAATCTTGCCTGTTGTGCCTTTGTGTTACTCCGTCAAGTCCTGCGAGTCACGTTTGTTAATTTCACTCCTCGTCCACAATATGGACTAATAGCTCCCTGCTGTTTAAAGTCTATTTGTTAGGATCCTCAGCATGCTATGAGCATAACGGTGCTCCTGGAGGAAGGGTTTAATGCAGCCAGAACAACTTTCTAAAATCTGCATCTTCAATATAAACCTGCCCATATAGAACTCAGTCAAAAGTATACTTTGAAATTGTATGAGTGTCTTTTTCAGTCCAGTTTCCAGCTTGCTGCCGACTGTCACAAAGTCCTGATACGGCACAGACAAAAGACAATTACAAGATCATATGTTTTCATATTGCTTTGCCATTGTTAACAGAACAGTTAAAGCTGTAAATTTACAATTATTTTTCCCGTCAGATTCCTGCCACTCTCGTTTGGATCCGAATGAATGAAAAAAGTGCGAGAGAGATTGAGATTAAGAGGAAGGAGCAGACACTGACAGCTGCCTAAACCGAGGTGCTTTTCGCGATGTCAGAGCAACTGCGTCACTTTGACAACCAAACAGATAAGACAACCAAGATATCAAACACCATCAGCAAGCAGGAGCAATGACACACTGTTCATGTCAGCCAGTGGCTCTTAACCAAGCAGTGCCCTACAGCCATGGGCCGCCGAACCAGGTGAGGAGATGAAGAAGCAGTGAAAACAAATTGGAAACGTCAGTACCCCGGTTGACCTTGCTACGCTCCTTCACCAAAAACCTAAGAACAAAATCGAAACGCTCTAGAGCAAAGAGTGTCTTTAATACTTTTGATGTGATGCGCAGGGAGAAGAGCAAGCGTACAGGTGTGCTGGGGCACAAAGAGGGGAAATGTAAGAAAGAAATGTAAATCACTACATTACCAGTCATTGCCTCATTCTTGAACTGCTTTTAAATATATCACCGGAGGTTTCTAAAAGTGTGTTTATTTCATAATGTAGCCGGAGCTCAAACGTATCACACAGAATATGGATTTTACAATATTTGCAAAGTCTCTGTAATAATATAGAGATCACCCAGACCCTTCAAAATTAAAACTTGTTTTTCTAGGGCAAAGAGTAATCCGATTTTCCTCCTTTGTTCTCATGCAAATTATATCTGATTTTGGGTGCTGATCGTGTTCTTTATTGTTTCTTAAGTTTTTAAAGCTCAGTTCTGTGGTGCCATCTTGGTACGATCAAACGCCCCAACAATGACAATGTTTTAGACACTTATTTTGTAGAGTTCAATGTAAATAAAGCTGTAATTCCTATAGCATTAGGGTTTTTTTTGTTTTTTTACTAAGACTTTTGGAAAATACTTTTACAAATATCAACCAGTGTGTATAAGTTGAAAAATCTATAGTAATTGCTGGCATATTTTGGCCTTCTCTATCTGGGTTTATAGATATTAAGGCGGATGGGTCGTAATTTCACACAAAGCCTTGTATGTAATGGGTTACATTTTGAATCTTCCTTCTCCATACATTAGCATAATTAACAGTGTGGCATTGGCAGTGTGTTACAGTTTATGTGAGACAGTTTATAGCCTGTTTTGATATTGGAAATACTCTTAGTCTTGATGGTGAGCCGAGGACAATACATAGCTGACGGGCAGCACATTCATCATTCTCCTCATAATGCTGGGTATGAATCTGCTATCCTTGTTGTCCCCCACTAAAGGAATTAGTTAAAAGTTCTGAAGCTGTCCTGTTCCTAATGCATTTCCTCTGTCTCATTTAGCTCATTTATCTTTGTCTTCCTCTGGCTGTTTTTAACCATCACATTTTTTGTAATCTGCACAAAGGTGAAGTGTGTATCTTATTTCGCAAACAACACCAAAATTAAGGTACACACAGACAAGGACAGTTGAGCCCATTATGAAAGGAAAATCAGACAACAGCAAAGGTGCTTTCAGTTCAGAATGAGATATCTACAAGCCGTTTACCTTCGCAGGGTGGGTTTTTGTCACATGCTGCAACAGACTTTGTAATTTATGCTGCATGCCACATCAGTGTGACATACACACAGGAATTTTGTGGAACCTGGAGGCATGGATTCGTTGTCTTGGACTTTTTGCTTCATTTGAGATAACTGTGGCGTGGCAATCAAAGGCACATTGTGACCGACATATAAGAAATGTTCCTCTTACCTAAAGAAGTACCTCTCTTACCAGTTACATTTAAGGTCCCCGACACACCAAACCAACAATCAGCCATCGCGAATATTGGGAATGTCTGTGAGCGTGGCCCGAGTCTCAACAGTACTGTCTTATTGTATTGTCTTTCCTCGTCTGTGTTTTTTTTTCAGCTAACCCAACATCAGGTCAGGCAGTGAGACGGGTTGCTTACATTGGCTGTAAATAAAAGGTAAGCCCTTAGAGCCATTCACTCCTCCTTTTCTCTTCAACAACCAACCCACCAGCCAAGGGCTCACAACACCAGTGCCATTCAGTGCCATCATCGTTTAATCAGTCATATTGACTGAGCAAGTTATAAGCAAATATTGTTCGTGCTAGTTGGCAATCGGCCGATGTCCTTGTGGTGTGTTTCAGTGTTTCAACCTTTTGCCAGACATATGCAACATGAGCTAACACAACAGGGGTCTCAATCAGGGCCAGTTCTTGATGTTAGCTTGGTGTGTTGAGGCCCTCAAAACCTGCTGCTATTTTTTGAGTTCCATCATTTTGTTTGGTACTTTGGGAAATATAATGCAAATTTTTGATAGTTATCCATTGCCAACATTTATCGCCAATGCAGGAAGTATCGTCCTCTATATAGTGATACAGAAACAATGAGAGAGGAGGTTGAAGTCGGATTGGTGTCCATAGAGAGCTCCCAAAAAGTGAAGCATCTCGATCACTAGCTGTTGTCGGGCTCTAGTTTAGGTAATAACTCGCTCCTCCTTTATTGTTTCAGGTAGCAATTGGGCCCAGCAACTAAAAACTGTGATGTTTCTGTCATTTAGCTAGCTCTTATCATGCTCGTTCAGGTGTTGATTGGGTGGGCAGGTGTATAGGCAGGAACAACTCTGCTATCCAGTTGATATTCAATTTCTGGCTCCATATAATGTCACTAGAACAAGATGGCACTAATCGTATCCCAGGGTGTACAGGGCTGTGGATGGGTTGTCCATCTTTCTTTATGTCGGTGGCACAAACCCGCAATTTAGGAACTTATCAGAATTTTCCCATAGAGCTTATTTTCCAAATCCTCACAAAAAATAACCACAGCTTGTTTTCCATTGCCATGATAATCCCCTAACTAAATCGTAGTGTAGCTGTCTGGTGCAGATATTTTAGATGGGAATAAATTATAGAAAAAATTGTCATTGTGAGTTTGTAATCTGGATTTATCAAATTTTCTGTGAAATAAGAAAGCAAAGTACTATGGAAATCCCCCAAAACAGCATTTCATGAAAACAGTATTAACTTCATATTACTGCCCAAAGGACATTTTGTCCACAGAACAATCCAAGACGTCAAGCTACAAACTTTATCATTAGGTTTCATGCCAGCTCACTAAAGGTTAGCAAACTCTCTTTCATATCTGGACAGCTCGATAAAACCAGCAGAGATGAGCAGAGATGAGACCACCCAGGATGAACACCCTCGTGTTCATCCTGGGTGGTCTTCCTCTTACATCTCCTCTCAATAGCTTCTTTATCAATTTGCTTTCTCTCTAGTCACTCCCTCTCTTCCTTTGCTTCCTTTCATCCTCAAAACTCTATCCATCTCGCTGACATCTTTCCTACTCCTCCTCTTCTTCTTCTTCTCCTCCTGTCCTTCATTTGCCCCTTTCCTGCATCCCCTTGTCTCAACTCCCCCTCCCACCTTGTCTCCTCCCATCCACACTCCTTCATTATTGCTGGAGCCGGTTTTTTCTTTGCATGCCAGTGATGTCATAGGTGGAGTTGTGTATGTGAAACAAGAGTGATACTGCTCTCCTCTGGACTGTGTGAAGGAGATGATCAGCCACCCCTTTTTTTTTTTTTGTAGCGTCCCTGCCTACAACTCTCCCCCTCATTCTGCCGCACACTTCCACTCACATAAAGGAGTCAATTTGTCAGAGATGTCAGGGGTGCTAACGAACAGCCAGCTTCTCGCCATATGCTTGTGTGTGTCTATGTGTGTGCATGCGTGCACATCCGTACTGTGACTGCAGCGTGTGCCAGGCGTACTAAGCAGACAGTTACATGTGTATATACTGTATAGCTCGAGCATGGAGAGGGATGGAGACAGTACATGTGCAACGTGTGTTTATTTGGCCCATAGATGAGGGAAATGTGTTGATTAATACATGACAGCTCTGTGTTCCGTATGAACCTCAGCTTGTGTGTGTGTGTGTGTGTCTGTGTGTGTCTGTGTGTGTGAAGCCTCATCTTCATCTGGTCCCGCCTGAGGAGTGTGATGACCAGGCTATTTGACAGGCGTTTCTGTCACAGTGGTTGCCCCGTCACTGCAGTGGCTGGGTCATCGGAGTTAATTATTCTCAGCGCTGGTCCAACATTCCCCATGATGCCGACACACACACACACACACACACACACACACACACACACACACACACACACACTGTCACTGCTGGACATGTAAAAAACACAGAATCTCCCAGCTTTGATCTAGTTAGGGACAAATCTAAGGATTTCAAGCCATGCTTGTGTGCATTCTGTTGACCCAATATAGCATCGTAGGTGACACTGACACATCCACCGATGCAGACAGCCTGAGTATAAATGACAGTGAGTAATGTCAGGCAGCCTTCCTGCTAATTAAAGTCTAGTCCTACATTAATTACCACGACCTGCTGTTTAAAGTCTTAATTGAGTGCTGGATGATTATTCCTTTAACCTTTGCTAAACCTGGGTTTCACTCTGCATCACTTGGCCTCCAGGAAAAAATGGACAATTATTATAACTACATTACTATTATTTTAGTATTATTCTAATACAGAGCTCTGATACATCATTTCACTTTGACATCTACATACGTTTTTTTTGTGCTTATTATGCGGCATCTTAATTTTAATGGTGTCATTTTTTTATACTGTATTTATCTTTGGTGTCCAACTACACTCTACAGTTCTGCTGCTTTCACCATTTTTTTCTGAAAAAACTAAATTTCAAAATTGATTTATATTGAAGTAATTTACTCACCATGTAGTAGGTGAGTTTAATTGCAAACACGTCGTACAGCACAGTACAGTACCGTGTTGCCATGTTACCGCTTGTTTTGTTTGCTTGGAATCACTCTGCCCATCATTTATTCTTAGTGGAGCAACTGTAAATGTCACACTATGTGGTATTTTGATTTGTTTATGTATATTAATTAAAGCTGCCTTTGGCTATAAATATTCCATAGGGAATCATCATGAGATGTGCTGCGTAGCCCTTAGAAGCTTGTATAATGGAACCACATCGTTAATGGCTGTAGTTGTATGGACTTGCATTGTATGTTAACGTCAAGGGGAGTTCTGGCTGGATGTTTTGGAGCAGAAGGTAAGCCATGTGTGAGTGGGCAGGGGTGATGGAAGCATGCACACACGCACACACAGTGTTTGTTGGGAAGGCCATTATGTTCGGGCACTCTCTGAATTACATTATTGTGCAATAGTGTTCACAGAGCAAACCAAATCCCTCCAGGTCCGCCTCTCCCTTTCTTATTCTCTCTCTCTTTTTTACCCCGCCAGGATCACTAAAAGGGGGAGAAAATCGCCAGGATCCAAACAGCAGAAAGAAAGAAAGAAATAGATAAATAAAAACACTCCAAACAAATGAGCACCCTTGCGACTGCAAACACGTCGGGCGAAAGATATGCAAATGAGTAGTCCATGTGCCTTCGAGGAGGTTTCCTGGATGCTGGAGTGCCTTGCCCTAAGGCCGGGTAGGGGATGGGGCTTGAGATGGATCTCATAGAGAGAGACACAAAGATAAAAGGGGGGTGAAGAGGTGATTAAATGCTGTGTGATTAGCGCTGAATATTCTGGCAAACTGGCTTCACTTTGGCATGAGATGTGAAAGGTACATTTGTGAGATCGCTACACCAGCCAGTCATTCCTAATGTAGCACAAGTGATGCTAAAAAATACATCTTGTGGATGTAAGCAGCTACAAAACACCTTCGGGATCCCCCTGTGAGGAGAACAGCTGACACGTCTCATATCGAGTCTAAGAAACAACCATAAACTCACTTATAAGTTTTTCTGATGAAACGTCAGTAAAGCAGAGCGAGTTCAATTTGAAAAGTTAGTTACTTCCTTACCTTCCTTGAAGGTTAAAAAAATTCTCTATTGAAATATTTTAATACACATATTTCAAAATACTGCATTAAAAAAATGAAACCTAAATGTGACAGGTTTACACGTTACAAGCAGATGTGCCAGCATGCATCTGTAGCTTCTCACATAATTAGTTATACATATGGCATAACAACAATAGACACAGATGTCACACAAGCAGACACAAAAGTGCATCGTAAGCTCGCACTTGATCAGGTATTCAGAGAGGGGTGATGAATGCTGAAATAGGTATTTCCATTCCTAAGCAAGTCTGTGCAGGAAAACTGCATTTATCACCTCATAAAACAATGCAGTACAGCATGCAAGCATAAGTGCATTTTCAAAAAAGCAGTTGTTTGTAGTCAGCAAATGTGAGAACAAAGAAAACAATTTAAGACATTTCAGCACACTAGAGACACTTTGATTTGTTCCTGTGACAGCAAACTATGCCTAACATTAAACACTCATCTCTGTATGCCTGGATTAACAGCTTGAATGCTTATATTTAATGCAGTGCACATTTTTATGTGTATGTATGTCACATGTTCTGAGCTCAACATGTAAGTAAGAACAAAAGATCACATTGCATCAGGCTCGATGTGAACAATAAACTGTAAACAAATGCGCGCTATTGTGCATGCGCTTGTTACGTTATGGCCCTAGTGTGTGCACGGTTTGTTCTTTCAATACATGTGTATGAGAGACTGCCTGTTTTCTCGTCACAACGCGGAATAAAGCAAATGAATCCCAGCTCCACAGGTTCAGAAAACCCAAGAGGCTAGTGGCTGACGATAGTTTATTGTTGTGGATCAACCACCCTTTCAGAGCACACTGTTCCCCCTCTTCCCTCCCTTTCCTAACAGCCCGTGTCAAACCAAATCCCTTGCCAACACCTCAAAGCTGTTAGCTGCCGCAGTTTGAGAGCACGCGCTAGCGTGGCATTGCAGCATCGACAGGGCTCAGAGGCCGTAGACAGACACCAGATTAACAGTCAGTTTTCCACATTCTGCGTAGCCACCTCCCGCTGGTTCCCAGCTCCAATTATTATTGGCCACTGCAATTAATTTGACTCCAGCTTCACTAACTGTAATGTTGCCGTTTGGTGTTTTGAGCTGTGACGGCCCGTATGAACACCTTCTCTGCTGATGGGCTCACAACGACATGTTGCAGCTCAGCATATCCTGCTCAATTGGGATTTGGCTCAGTTTACGCTCTAACATATGGTCCAAGGTTACAATGATTTGACTCGGGTTTAACATCAGGTTATTTTGCTATTATATTAAGCTGTCAATTTGAACTAGGACTCACACTTAATAATCAGTGGTAGTGCCTACTGTTTGCTTTGAAGGGCAGTTATTTAATGACGGCAGCTCTAGTGCTTTTGGGTTTATGAGCAGGTCATTTGTCTACTCCATGTGGTCATAAGGCTGTTGATGCCTGCCCACACACCTAAAAGGGACTAGCAAAACACATAGTGGGGCCAACATTTAGAAGAAAAGTAGATGAGCATTGAGCCTTGAGTATATCGCATTGAAAAATGTACCCAGGGAGATTAAAAAAAAGGGAGCATGAGGCATAGAGGGTAATACAAAGGAAAACAAAGGCAGAAGAAAAAAGGACAGTTACAAGAAGAAAGGAGACAGAGGGCTCATTGACTACATATATACATTTGCATTATTAAAAGCAGGATTATGGAGGTCCTTGCCCCGACCACCAGCCATGTGAAATTATAGCACAGGCTTTGTGAGAGAATCTACCAAGCTGCACTGTCTTCCGTTTTCCATTCTGCTGCATTGAGGATGCAAAGGAGAGATGGTGCGTGAGGCAATAAAACTGAGCTAGTGGGGGAATGAGATTAAAAAAAATGTGCAAAAAATAAAAAGAACAGGGTAACCTACTTTCTTTGCCCTGCGTTTCTCGGTGCTTAATGAGTGACAACTCACATGCACACACATGAAAAAAAATCTTGTAATTTCTTCGGTTGGTGCACGGGAACTGTGTACTATAGATCCCAGAGGTGGGACAAATAAAGGAAATATATATATATGCCACCAGAGGGTGAGTGTGACCTGCCTTCCCCATCCCTAGCACCAAGTGGAAGAAGTCTCTCAGGCCTCATCCTCTTTGCGCCTCAGTCTTCGGTTTTCAGTCGCTGTACACCAGCAGCTCATTATTTCCTCGGGAGCCGAGGGACAAAGTCTCCAGAATCAGACGCGGAGTGAGAGGGAGAAAAGAGTGACAAATACAGACTGAGAGAGTCTGAGA
>KV751344.1:343870-363311 GCA_001698575.1 Mola mola
CTCTCCCACTGTGGTTCTGTTGCCTTGTTCTGCTCTCCCCCACCAGCCCACTTCTGCCTTCCTTTCTTCCTCCCTGCTTCATCAATCAAATCAGTTCTCCCACTGCTCAAAGCAAAGCTGGACCTATTAGGCACCTCTAATTAATCCAGTTAGCAATTAAACACTCAGATGCACCCAGAATATTCTGTAGCTCCCTTGCAGCATAGTTGTGCCTGCCTGAAATTTGGATTTTTTATTTACCAGGAATTGTAGCTTGTACAGGTCCACTGCTGCTTTCTGGACTAGCACAAGTTGCGGTGGAGCCTACGAGAGGTTCCACCACATGTCACGTCTGCTCTGGGACTGTGATGGGTCTGAACAGAGAAAACCTGTCATTAACAGCAGGACTGGTGTCCTTTAGTTCTGCATTCTCACTTCTCATTTCTCATTGTCTTTAACTATGCTCCTTTTTTACATTTTCACCACTCCCCCTCCTTCCATCTCTGCCTCTTTATCTCCCAGTCTCTTTCATGTGTTTTGGAGGATGAAAGTTATGTGATGGATGTTCATGAGAGTGTGTGTGTGTGTGTGTGTGTGTGTGTGTGTGTGTGTGTGTAGGTGGAGGTCTCGCCCCTGCTTGCAGTGCGGAGCAGTCCGCCCTCCAGACTCTCCATGGTTTAATTAGAGCAAACATCCCGCTGCCCGCTTCTCTGTGAGAGGATGCGCTCCCAGATGCACACATGGCATCGGCGCGTGGGCAGAACAACAAAGTCCACCCTGACAAGACCAGGCAGACACCAATATATTTAGGGCATTTAACACATCCAAACCGAAAGAAGACAAGCAGCGATTACAGGCTCACTCATAAATTACCACACTTTAGAACTGTTTTTCACCAAAAAAAACAGTATATACTTGTTATACTTAACACATTTTATTATT
Organism: Mola mola; assembly: GCA_001698575.1. Lineage (NCBI taxonomy): Eukaryota > Metazoa > Chordata > Actinopteri > Tetraodontiformes > Molidae > Mola > Mola mola. The sequence goes on from KV751344.1 coordinate 344,792, forward strand.
ATTTGATTAAGCCTCCTTATTTATGTGTCTTGCATCAGTGTCAGTGAGATTACTCAGCCTGTACACTGTAATTATCTACTGTCTTGCCTCGGGACGCCTAAACTCCTGTACTTTTTTTAATTTCGACGGCGTTATTGGCAGTGTGATAGGAGGGGGGGAAAAAAGACAACGAAAACAAATAGGCACTTCAGTGGGTGCAGACAATGTAATAATACAGTTAATGATGACTTTAAATGGGACAATTATGGCATGGCGACGAAGCAGGAGACAGTGATGATGAGAGAAAGAGGGAATGGTGAGTTTTAAAAACACAGATAAAGCGGAAAGACAATGTGCGAACACTCATGTGGTGTGTTTGTGTTTGTGTGTGTTTGAGTGCTTCCCTTAGCGTTGCGTAACACCAGCCAACAATGTTATGACTGTATAATCTCCTCCATGCCTCATGCATTTCTGACTGGGTCTGTTACATGAGGATTTGCACATTTCCACACTAGATTACATGAATGAGTGTACAGTGTGTGGGCACTCATTCATGTGTGAGACATTTAAAGCTTACTGCATGCATGTACGTGTCTGTGTGCTCTGCATGGAGCCCGAAAAGTGTCCCTGGCTGTTATAAGCTGCTTACAGGCGCACATTACTGACCTTTGACCTTACTGGGCAGTGAAAGGCTTGGCCTAATCTCCGGCCTCGATTCATCGTCCGCGCATTCTACTGTATTTTTATCTCCAGAACCAGCACTGAAGCCTTTAAGAAATTAATAAGCATAAATAGAGAGATTGTTAGAGGAAGACTTGAAGCAGTGGCTTGCATGTTTGAGCTGCACAACGTTAACTCTCTGCAGAGAAGTGTTAGGAGTAAGCTCGCAGGTTAAACACAGTTCACCAGGAGGGATTTAACACATGTACTCATATGGGTCAGGCCAGGACAGTGTGAACAAGTCTAATTCAAGCTTTTCATCTCTAATAGATAGGCAGAGGCATGTAGATAAATACACAATATAAATATATTGCTGTTTCAGATAAGCTATAATCTTTCTTGCCTTTTTCTCCCCCTTGCCCCACACCTCCATCTCTCTCTTTCTGTTTTTCTCTCTATTTATTATCATCCTTTAAACCTCTCCCTTTCTCCCTCCTTCTTCTTTGTCTCATTCTGCAGAATCCAGTGGCTGTTCAAATCGAATGATCTCTCGATTAACGGAGACCAGTAGTGATGGAACGTAACAGAACCACGGCCGGGGAAGCGTTTCGGATCACTGTTGCTGATAATCAACATTGACTTTGCCTCCACACTGAGGTCTTTCTCCGGCACCCCAAGGACCCTTCTATACCGCAGCAACTGCTTTCCTTTCTGTTTCACCTTCCCCTAAATCGCTGGATTAAATGTCCAAAAAAGGCTCCTTTTGGTCCTGCCAGCTTTTGTTGTTTTAAACCCCCTTTTATAATTTACCGAAACCCACATTCTCTCAGAAGAAAGATACAAAAGACAAAAAAGGGAGGTGGCTGAACAGTATGAAACCAGTCATGTACCCCCATGGACTTGCTCTAAATAGACGAAGCAGACAGGGTTTGTTTTCCAGGGCACGGCCCCTTATTCTCGTGACGGACTGGTGCCTAATGGGTGTGCTTGGCCTCATCCTGTTCTTCAGCCTGGCCTCGAGCCAGAAGATGGACCCTTCCAAACACCCAATAGTCACCACCAATTACGGCAAGCTCAGAGGCGTCAAGAAAGACCTGAACAATGAAATCCTGGGCCCTGTAGAGCAGTACCTGGGCGTCCCCTATGCCACAGCCCCCATTGGTGACCGCCGCTTTCAGCCACCGGAAGCCCCTGGATCCTGGCAGGAGATCCGCAACGCCACACAGTTTGCCCCCGTGTGCCCTCAGAATGTCCACGGCGTGCTGCCAGAGATTATGCTGCCCGTGTGGTTCACAGACAACCTGGACGTGGCGGCAGGTTACATCCAGAACCAGAGTGAGGACTGCCTCTACCTCAATATCTATGTGCCCACGGAGGATGGTGAGTGAACGGTTCTGAACGAAGAGTCGGGGGAGACTGGGGATTCAGTTAGAGGAGTGAACTGACTGTTCGCTAAGCCCCGGACCATTAATTACGATCTGTGCTTTCACAATACATGCACAGTTTATAAAGATAATTGGGCAGATTTACTACATGACAAGACAATCAAGATGGTTTTTTTTCATTTAATTTAAGGTTTAACAATGAAAGACAAAAAGACTTTTTCCCTGACAAATAGTGTAACAAACGTGCTAACGTAGCCTTCACATCGAGTTTGCTTACTTCCACACACATCTTTTACTCTACAGAAAGATGTAGGGTGAAATGCTGCAACCCTCTGAGGTCAAACAGGTTGCTAATGCACATAAACAAGATAACTTGGCTTGCTAAGGATTGCAGCTGTTAGAATGGACAAATACACAGTTAAATCCATTCTTTAAATGAAACAACAAAGAAAAAAAAACAAACAAAAGCACTATCTATGAGTTTACTCATATATACAGGACATTACTTTCATTACACCTCATTACTTTTCATGCACTGAAACAGGAAGATCTAAAGCCTGAAAGGCCCGTGTTGCCTAGTTACAGTTGTAAATTGGCAATCGCTGAATAAAGGAGGGGCTTAGCGAACGGACCACTCGTTAAGGAGAAGAGAGAAGAAGAATTTTGACATGATGTGGAGAAGTTGTAAATATTGTTACTATTTTCTAGATTCATACACAACTTAAAAGATAAATCTGTTTCTTATAGATGGTAAATAATGGGTGTCTGTGGGAGAGCTTATATAAGATAGAGCAAATATGCAAAACATTTCAGTTTTGTTAGCAGGTGTGTTATGAAGAGTGGAGTCTTCCATCAACCCTCTGTCTCTCTCCTCGCACGTATTTCTTAACACATAAGTAGCAGCCAACACAGAGCACCTTGGAACCTACATAACAGATAAAACGTTATTTGTTTGATAAACACACACACGTGAATGCAAGCCAAAACAAATTCAACTTTAACAAATGACTACATCACCCTGTGTTTTGCCAGTTATTAATATTGCTGGATTTGTTCCTTTATGTATTGCATCCCCCTCATTGTTTATATATGCACATTTGTATGTGTCAGATTTCCATTCTCAACCTCTTCTTCACGCTAACACATTTCCGTCTCCCTTTCAGCACTTGACTGGACTTTTTAAAAAATTTTTTTTTTTTCTAGCCACAGCTCAACGCTCTTTCTTCTGCTTCTCTGCTGTAACACTGCAGCCGCTTAGAGCTCCTCCGGCACATGTACAAGACAATACATCGGGTCTTGAGAGTCATTTCACACTGTCACTGTCGGCTTTTTTTTTCTTCTTTATTCCTCTTTCCCCAAGATGCACAACTTCGTAGGAACGCAATTGCCATTATCCAGAGAGATATGCGCATATTCAGTATATACAAACGCGCACACCTACCAACCTGTTTACACACTGTCCCACTGTTCTGCTGTGCACCCTGTGAAAAGGTTTGCCAAGGTGTAAATTCTCTTCTGATAATTTAGGAACTTCATCACCTTGAACCAACCACAGTCAATATAACTGTGGTTATATTAGTCAGGGAGTGGGCAGATATGCGCTGGATTTGAAAATGATTTCCGAATTTTCATACACGATTTTGCACATGTATTGTCTTTTTTCTTTGCCTCTCTTATTTCCTGCGTGTATTATGGGTGCAACTTCTCGTCACTGAGCAGGAAGTGTCATTTTCTGCGGTATCAGTACACAAATCCTGTTTGTTAGTAACATTTAGAAACACGCCTGTTGTTTCACCTTAAAGGAGAGAACGTAATCGTGCTTCTGCCCTCTGCTATTGGGTTATGGGAGGACGATCCGAAGCAGAAAGGTCAAATAATGTGCAACATTTTAGCATATTCTCAACTTCTTTGCTACAGATTGTGAAGTAATCAATCTGAAAAGCACTGAGGCATCACATTATCAGTATGTCCAGATGGGCTAAAGGCAGAGAGACAACCTTCCCTCCCCTATGGCGGAAATAGAAACTGTTTTTTCTTTCAGCAATGTCAGGTGAAAATGAGTGGCTGAGTGCTCATGTGGGGCAGGGCAGAGGGATCTGCTATGCAATTGCAACACTTATGAATGTCAAATGTGATGCTTTTTCAACCTGCTTGGTAATGACAGTTAGACTTGATCCAACAAGAAATTTGGATGTGGGGTTTCCTGTATTGGCTTTTTCACAAAAACAGCGTTTTAGTCTCATCAAGTTTGGTTTTTTCAGCCATTGTTATTTTGGAATTCCTTGCCTGTAGACAATTTTTAAGAGATTTGCAAGAAATTTTCGCTTAGCTTCATAAATAAATGCTTCTAAATCAGAATCAACCCACAGTGAGTTCAACAGTAGCGCCCCTGAGAACAAGGTTGATTGGATAAACTTCTCCTAATTTATTTTCAAAGACATGCAGTGGCAACATATGCTTGCTGGTATACTGTATATCTGGTCAGATTAGGCATGACACTGGCAGGGGAGAAATCTTTTGGGCAGTCGCCGCGTGTCGTCAGCTCAGCTCATCGTCACACAACACAGAGTTAAATATGCTCACATAGTAACACACACATAACCTTCTAATCCTATTCCATCTCCTCTTGCCTCATCTTTTGATTCCACGTCTATTCTTCTTCAAAAATGTATGCCACAGCTCTCAGAGACTCACAGGGCTTTTAACTTGTATCCCTTTTTTTTCCTTTTTTTGTTTAAGGGTGCCCTTAAGACAGAATCTTTAAAAATCTCCTCTAATTTTAAAGGGATTAAGCCTCCAGAATTACTTCTTAATGATGTCATCAGTACAAATGGAGGAAAGTGGGACACTCTGACATGGATGTGTTTGTTCATAGATACAAAAATAAGCTAACATTTGGCAGTTACTCATGGCTTCTTAATGAATGCTTAAGTACTCAGTAAATTGCAAGGCTAGCCCTTTTTTTCATTAGTTTTGTGACACTCAAAAATAAATATGTTTCTGAATCTGTATTTATTGTTGACAGACCAAGAAAGAAAACTACAGCAATGTTACAGCTAATATTCCAATGAATATTTCAGCACTTTAAGGTTTTATTACTCGTAATATAAATATTTTTTGAGCTTGGGGTGATATTTCCTGGATGTTTTCAACCTTAGCTTTAAATTATAATTGTTCTCAACACTTACTGAAACTTTATTCCCTAAAAAAGAAAATGACACATGCAGATAAATAAATCAAAACACTCTGTTCTTAACATTTATGCAAACTTCTTTGAATATTAACTTATTTTTTATGTAAATTAAAGCTCCACAATAATAACCCGATGGTCAGTTTAATACCACTATGGTGTAGAATGCACAAATTGTTTCCTTAACCCGGTGGTAGTATGAAATGTCAGTCCTTAGGACCCAGGGCAACAGGTTTTGCCTTATGGCAGTTTTCTCCCTCACCAAAGACATGAGGAGGGGGGAAGGGGGCTGCTGGTTCCCCTGGAGGTGACGTCCCATAAATCATCGTGAGAGGTTCTCATCTGGCTCCTGCAGAGTCACGGTGGATCAATTGATGAGAGAATGGGAGGGAAGGTTCGGCCACTGCTGCTGCAGCTGCTGCCTCGGGCCCACAGACAAACAACATGCTTCTCTCAGCAGTGAGCAGTCATTATGCCGGAGTAAGGCTTCGTGGTAAATAAGTCAGAGTTAGCTGAGCGTAGTAGTCCTAAAATGGAAACTTACTGCACACTAACATACAAGAGTTTGTCTTGCATGAAACAGTATCATAGTGAGAAAAAAAATCATCACTTTCATGGCAGCAGATTTCACCAAAAAAAACCCAAAAACATTTGAGCAATGTATACGGCATCATCTTGTCAATAAGTGTATTGTAATAAAAATACACTATCTTATCCAATCCATACCTTATGTATAAGTATGTGATTACTCACAAAATGTGTATTATTTTACAGTTAAAAAAAGCAAAAAAAAAAGCAAGCCTACAAGTGACTAATTAATAGTTTATGAATGAGTCAATAATTACTATGGCTGTCAGAGAACAATATATACAATGTAATACTGTGACATTTATTTAAATAAACAACCAACAATGGACTCCAAGTGCAGTTTCAAACAGGCATGGGCACAAACCTGTGCATGTGTATGCCAACACGCCTCAATCCTCCACAGCTGCTTTATGGTGTTCCACTATGTTTGGTGAGTTATGACGCCAATGAGTTTTGTCCTGGAGTCCTGTATGCCAACACGCCTCAATCCTCCGCAGCTGCTTTATGGTGTTTGGTGAGTTATGACGCCAATGAGTTTTGTCCTGGAGTCTCTCGTAACTTTGTTGACACATTGCAAATCCGCCTTTAGTTCTGATTCTGTGATGCAAGACCGTCTCTTTTTTTGTCTGCCCAGGTTTCTCCTTGGTCTTATAGTTAAACCGCAAACCACCATTTATCTTCCCTTCACATCATACTTTTAGTCTTTTTTGTCAAACTACTTCCAGTCATCAATTTTCCTGCTCATTGCCATGGTGCATGTTACGCCAACAGGTGTTTACCCAACCTCTCTATGTAGGCTCTACAACCAAAGACAAGCTATCAGATGGCATCTTCCCATCGGTCAACTTCATAAAGTTTCACTAAAAAGTAGGCCTGTTTGAGCCATCTGATTGTGGGACCAAATGCAGTCAGTGTGCAAATGGTAAATGGTAAATGTCCTGTATTTATATATGGCGCTTTTCTAGTCATTGTCGACCGCTCAAAGGGCTTTTACACTACAGGTTTTGCATTCACCCATTCACACAAGAGACTTGCATTAGCCGAACGTCATTGTTGGCATGAAGTTTAACCCTGATAAGCTCTTACAAAATGTCCTCTAAGATGCTTGTTATGTTCAATTAGTCCAGTTTAAGGAGACAGTACATCGGGGTCGGCAGATATTCCTCTGGGATTTAAACAGCTAACCTCAGCGTTGTCAGTGCCATGATTCTTGAGATAGGCTGAAGGGTGCGAGCTTAGGCTTTATAAATTATTCCAACCGACGCTTCATCTAGCTCCATGCATCAAACTCAAACTCCCACATCTCCCCATTCTCGCGATCTTTAATTTTCTGAGCAGATTCATCAAGGAGGTTCAATACTAACACAATGCTGCACAGAGTGTTCAAGGGCTGCGCTGCAACGTTGTTAGTGCCATAGTGCTTGAGACGAATAAATAAATAAAAGATACAAGGTAAAAACAAACATATAAATAATGGAAAGGGGGAGAGAGAGAGAGAGAGAGAGAGGTGCCTGCATGCAGAAGTGTAAATATGATACGTATTGATTCTGAGGCTTTAAAAATCCATCATGTTATTACTCGATGTCTTTCAGCTGTCAGCTGTTTATCCTGTCAACCCCAGATACCCACCAAAGCAAAAAACAATGCAACAAAATAAACCACTGTGGTATATTCTTCCCCATTTTCATCGAACTCATTAAACTCTTTCTTTCAAAGCAGACCAAATAAAACCCTTATTTAAAAGACAAGGACAGAATCAGAAGTGTCTGATTTTTTTTTAGGCATCTCTGGGTAGTTGTCGCTTCATGGAAGGTCAAAGTCACTACCAGTCTGTGGTGTAAACCTTCAAAAGATGGACACGTCAGATTAGTTCAGTGATTTAAAAAGGGTCAAAGCTGTGCCCTCATACGGCTTATCCCATGACTAACGAAACAGCCACCTAAATCCCAAGTTCCACTGTATCATCATCACCATCACCTTCGTCTGTACAAAAATTCCATATACATTCTTTTATTTTTATTTGACAAAGGTGAACTAGGCTACACTGCTACGCAGTTTTTATGTGTCATGAATAATGACATACAGTAAATGAGTCAGATATCTCAAAAACAAGAATATTTGCGATTGAATGAATGATGTGTGATCATAGACCTTTTTTCCACGACAGCCATGTTGCTAATAAAATCACAGGCAAACACGGGTGTATTAAATTAAACGCATTAGGGTTTGCAAGGTGTGCACAAGAGCAGGGCCTCGACACTGACCTGCCATTCGTATCATTGAGAACACCTGTGTTGAACTTGCTATTAAATAAAAGGTTTATTTGGCAAACAAAGTTTATAACATATGCATTAGTATATTAATCAAGTGACAATGAATGTATTTGCCACTTATCATAAATGCTTTATTAAACCTGGTTTGATACAACGGCATGGTTTCTAGACAGCAAATTTAGTTCTCAGGAACCATTAGAAAACGATTTTGTAAAATTCAGCGTTTAGTATACACGAAGCTGGACAATAGCATCAGTATGGTCAACGCGGACGGACAACATCCAAAATGAGACACAAGTCAAGAGGAGAAGAGCAGAATTTTAAACTCGCCGCCTGCTAAACTGGCGCAGCCTGTGGGTTCGATGGACTGTTTAAATGGAGGGAAGGTTATCAGAGATGAGCGGACTATTTGGACTACTGAAGCTGATGTGTTTTACAAGACAAATCGCTGCTGCGCCGACAAACAGGAAGACGAGGAGACTTGATGAGGGACTAATATTTCCTAAAAGTCTTTTTAGGTGGTCGTCATTCAGCAGAGATTAAATTTATTTAGCGAGTGTAAGCATTATCAAATTTCAGCTACATGAATGCACCACTGGAGACTATCAGATCTTAGAATCTCTAGAACCTAATGTTGTAAAAAAATATATACATTTTTATGATATGTAAAAAAGGCAGGCTATATTATAGCATATAGTTACAGAATATATTACATTCTCTTGACATCAGGTTCAACCATCACCAAAATATAATTAAACTTCCCAGTCAAAAATCAAACGCAGTCGCAATCTCGTTTAGACTCAGAAGTAATTACAGAGATTATTGATTAGAACATATAAGCAAATGTTTTTTGGCTAATTTTGGTATTTGCGCCTGTCATATTTTTTTTGACTGGTGGTCAGAGATGATGAAAATCAAGTTTTTGACCTCTTTAACATGTCTATAAAGTGTTTTTTATGGACTATGACACACATTATGAACAAAATAAGCAGTCAGCATCGTGGCTGAGGGTTTCTGCTTTCATTCTGCAATCGATCAATGACAGTCTCCAATAAACAACTCCCTACCTCGGGCGCTATATGTTGAGATCGCTGTCAAAAAAAAAAAAAGTTAATTTAATGATAAATATGTGTTATAAGAAATACAGCCCAGTACTCTATATTGACAAATCATAGTGCCAAATTAATGAAAACTACTTTATGGTTATTTCTTGTTTTTTTAGGGGTTTTTTTTAGGCAATTTTTCATGATGCATTGTGGAACACTTTGAGAGAAAACTATATATGAAGGGAGTGATTAATGTGTCCTGGATATGGAGACCATTCGATGCGTAACTGTGATCAAATGCTCTTGGGAGATACCGACGATGCCTTGTTGGTAAAATTGTTCACATATTTTTATCAGTGTGTTTAGTTATTGTGGATGCAAGCAAGCGCAACAGTTCCGTAATGCAATTACATGTGGGATGAATCGCACTGGCGGAATATGATATTGATCACATGTTGAAGCCTTCGGTTAGCCTCTGGAGGAGGCTGAGGAGCAACATTATAGTTAGTGAAAGTGGCTGAAATGAAGAGAAGATGAAAAAACAGCGGCGGAGGTTTAAAGGGAGCGGGATTTGGATCGAAGGCACAAGAGAGGGTGAAGTGGGGTGGAGGGGATGTCTTGGTAACCATCCACCACTTCCTGTATCTTCCTGTCAGGGCACGCATCAAAGGCCATGTGCATTTTGCCTTTCCAAAAGACTCTGAATGAAGGAATTAGCGAGCGCTCAGTTCCAGCTATATATAGCCTGTAAGCCAGAGAGAAATGGAGAGAAAGATAGGGAACGAGGAGGGAGAGAGTGTGCGCGTGTGTGTAACGGTGCATTAGTAGGTTGATTTTGGTTTCTCTGGGTGTGTGCACGTATGTGTATGTGGCTGCATGTCATATGACCCCACTGATGCCAGCTGTGTTTTTCCCCCGTATTCTTGCATTCACGTGGATCATCGGTTCGATCGACTCTTCTCCCGTCTCCTCCCTCCATCCTTGTTCCGTTCATGCAGCTCATGCGGTCGTCTCGTTCGGCATATTCCCCACCACCTGCCTGAGATTCTCCCAGCCGTCACCACGTGCTTTGGATGAGCAATGAAAGCAGAAATAGGATTTAGCTGTAGAGGTCCATTTAAATGATCATTGTAGCCTCGGGAGAGTGAATCGACTTTACAACAGTACTTAAATAATAAGCTCTCAGGCTTTGACTATCCATGTTCCTTTGGCTTGATTTTTGTAGTGGTGCTTGAGTGCAATCTGGGATATCAGCTGATTTAACTTGGGGATTGATGAAGTACATCTAATTGGATTTGATGAAGTCTGATGTACCCTGTTCTATTAATGAAACATTCCATTATGAATATTCTCCCACCCACTGGTGGGGCAGAATCATGTTAAGGAACATTGGTATATTCTGACCTAGATTTCCTTTTTTTTTTTTCTCTTTAAATGTCTCAAGAGGATTTGTTCAAAACTGGGAAAATGTGATAGCAGAACTCTTGGTGCTGGAATTTGCAACACCGGAATTTTCAAACTGCTTGAATATAATTTTATATTAATAGTTTTGGAAGAACAGTATATTGAATGCTATCGTGCTTGTCAAATGGGTAACTTATACTGATGAACCAATATATATTGTGCAGCTTTGTTCCCTCAGCTCTGCAAAGCCTTGTAGCATATTTTAACACATTTTTTGGCTTTTCTGGTTTGGTTTAATATCGCCATTTGCAAACATCATGGCTCAACAGTCAGCTGTTTTCAGCAAAAAAGGAGACGCCCTTCGACGCTACACAGTGTTTATCACCTGCCCTAAATGCTAAATGCTGCATACTAACACATAACAGAAAACTAGCAAAGAGAAGTAAAGGCACCAAGATAGAGTGCAAAGATGCCCCTGAGACAGTGCAGCACATAACAGCAGGGTGCAACATGCAGGCAGGTACAGCAGGTACATGGGCTGGAGGTTCCAGGATCAAAGTGGGCAACACCTCCGAAGGTGATTGAGAACTACAAAGCTAAGATCCTGTGGGACTTCCAGATCTAGACCGACAAGATGGTGGTGGCTAATCAACAGGATATCGTGGTGGTCAACAAGCAGGAGAAGATAGCGGTAGTGGTAGATGCTGCAATCCCAAGTGATAACAACATCAGGAAGAAGGAACACGAGAAGCTGGAGAAATACCAGGGGCTGAAAGAGGAGCTGGAAATGATGTGGGGAGTAAAGGCATCAGTGGTACCAGTGGTGATAGGAGCACTCTGGGCTGTTACCCCCCCCAAACTGAGAGAGTGGCTCCAACAAATCCCAGGAATAACACCTGAAACCTCAGTCCGGAAGAGCACAATCATAGGAACAGCTAAGATCCTGTGCAGGACCCTCAGGATCCCAGGCCTCTGGTAGAGGACCCGAGCTTGAGGTAAAAATGCAAGACCGCCCACAGAAGGCGAGTGGGTAATTATATATACTGTATATATATATTTATATTAAGGTATTACTTGTAAGTTCTAGAGATAGCATTATTCTTAACTCTCCCTTGTTTCTGGTGTGACTTTGTCAGTGTTTTGTAGTGGTTTTTTGTTGTTGTTTTTTTTTAGCACGGCCTTAGTGAACTTCAACACTAACGGGTGACAAGGATAAAAAGGATTCAGGTTATGTTGTTTAGATCTGACAGCCATACGTTGTCTGCAGCTCTCAGCGTATGCCATTTATAATTAATATTGCAGTTTATTGATACAGTTCACATTCTCAACTGCTGGGTCAGCTATTTCAGGTTAGCATAGTCAGCTACCCTGTTTCCACGCTGTTGCGCTACAGAGATAAGCTTGAGCAGTGCAGTATTGCAAGTATTTATTGAATTGTAGTATCAATCTCAGTGAACCCGAGACTTTTCTATTTCATTTTTTAGACAGGAATCACTTGTTCTCTTTCTATTGGATGTAAATATTTCTTACCTGAAGAGCCATTTGGAGAAAATCAAGTAATGCTGCTAGTTTGTGAGGAATTAAAGCACTGACTGGACCTTTTACAGGATTGTGTCTACCTCTGTTTTCCTGTGTATGGAAATTGGAAGCAGATCTAGTTCTCACATTGTAAGTGTAGTTGTTATCAAAGTAACCTTGAAAATAGAAGTTCCAGAGCCTCCATGCTGAAAAGCCATGTAAATTCTGCTGTCTGGGGTTTAATAATGACTCTGGTTCACCCTGTGGCTACCGTACTGAAGATTTATATGTGTGAAAGCACACACAAACACACGCACACACATAGTCACAAGGACTCATGAACATACCCATGTGCTGTGCAATTTCCATTATAAGGTATGTTCCCTTTCTCATTTTCTACCTGCCTCTCTCTCTCCTCCTACTCACACACACACATCTCTCTTTCACTACAGCTCAATGGGCCATCTCTTCAGAGTTTTTAAAGGTGAGGTAACCGGTGTCAGTGAATGCAAATGACCCCTCCTACACACACACAGACACACACACAGCTCTCTCTGCCAGGTCCCGTTGCTCACAGCATGTCTCCCACAGAACTGAACGGTGGGAGGCAGAGACAGTGAAAGAGGAGAGGAAAAAAGAAAGGAGAGGATGGTGGAGGGAATAGAAAGAGAGAAAAGATTATCCAGAGTAAAGGCCACTTTATCATCCGGTGGAACAGGTCGGCTGAAGCAAAGTCATTGCCATGGCACAGCTCACCCCTGACTATTGAGAGCAACTGCTGGCTTCAAGCCAGCTAGTAGCAGTGATTACAACTTCACTTTAGTCCATGGAGTCCTGAATCCAGCATTATCTGTGCAGCTGTTGCACCTGGACCACTGTCACGCACAAATGGGGTTTAACACAGAGATGCATATAGACTATATGCTGGTAAATGCACATAAAAACAGATCTAATGTCACAAGTGATGTACAGAGGCTGAATAACAGCTTCACACGATGGGAGCATGTCATAGTTATAGGACAATTTATAACTGAAGGAATTTCCCATTAGGTTCAACATAAACAGGAGCTGTCAGATCTTTGGATGCCAAACTGCATTTGTGGCCATTAAGTTAAAATGTAAAATTATATTACAATAGATACTGGAAACATAAATGCTTATTGAATGCATCCAGTGACAGAAAAATAAAGCTTCATTTAATAATTATCTATTTATGCATCTGGATGTTATTTGTGTCAAAATATCAACTGATTAACAAACTAAACGGATCTTTTATGTATGATCAGTCAAGTTATTATTTAATATGTATTTTTTTTTTCTTTATTTTGATGGCTTTGATGGCTCCAAAGAAGCAGACCCAATACAGGGGAAAATTCAAAGTGTGGAATCCAGTTAAAGGATGGTACACAGGAAGGCCATCTGATCAGGCAACAGTATCCTAAAACGATTGTTAAAATCTCTGGTCAAACTCTAAAGAGACAACATGAGGGAATTGCTGGAGGGCTTTCACAGAGAACAAGATGATATGGCACAGGAGGAAATGGGAACACAGCTTGTATACAGGAGGGGACAATAAGACACTACCAAAATAATACAAGAAATGCTGAAACCAACTTCACAATCCAACAGATTCAGATAAACATAATTCAAGAAGTTGTGAATGGGTTTTCACTATTTTTTTGACTGTAGCGTTTGATGAATCGATTGAATTTTGGTCATGATACAGATTCGAATTTTTAAACTGGATCTAACCCAAAAAAGTAATGAACAGATTTTCTTTTTTTTTTTTTTTGTTTCTGTGTGTGGGTATGATGTTAACATGTTTATATTTTGGAAGAGATCCTGATCCTTCGCTAAATAGTTACCTCACATCAAAACCTTATTTTATTAAACACAGACCGGCTGTATCTGACTTCTTTTTCTAGGGCAATTTAAGGTGGGTGATGGGTTTTGCTTGTTTGGATTTGTCTTTAAGTGATTTGGAAGTTAATGGTTGTAAGCACTGAATAGTCACGGTCAATAAGAGCGTACTACCACGACAGAGTTTCCAGTCAGTTTAGCAATCTTGTGTTTACATAGTTGTCAAGATTCAAGAACAGCAACATGCGCTGCAAACTCATCTTGGCTCACATTTCAGGACCCTGGACAGAGCCACAAATTCACTCGCGCTTCCTCCCAAATTTGCTCACTGGTTAGTTGTTAGTTTGCGACCATCCGTTGTCAAATGCTTTACATTATAGCTGCAGCAACCCAGACAACCTGGTTTACAAACACGAAACATTAGTAATGGTTAGCAGCAACAATCGAGACCAATATGCTCTCACTCTCATGGACAACAATGATTTTGTCCTTAGAAATAAAAACACATTTCCAAACCCGTAATAAAACTGAAATGATGCCATTCATCATAAAGTTGTTTTATTTTTTGTTTACATTTGCTTGTAAATCACTGGATAAATTAGGGCTACATAAAAAAAAACACCTTTCTCCAAGTGCAAATAGCGCCATAGCTCTCACTAGACATCCAGTCAGCACTTCAAAGCAGCAAACCTTTTATTCTTAAACAAAAATTGTTACAAGTGCACAGTAGAGGTTTATAAATACAAATGATTAGTCAACATTCTCTAATCTAATAGACACAAATGAAACATTTTGAGGACGCTTTAAACAAAATCCAAGTGATTTTTCAGCACCTTTTTTTAAATTCAGTGCTAGCGTTATTAATTTAAAATGGGTGAAGTCGATGGGGTAGACCTCAACTTGACTGTATTGTAAATGCAACAGTTTTAGAATTTTGTCTCAAGGTGACTCTGCAGATTACACTGTTGGTGTTTAAGTGGGATGTAGCCTCGGGGAGATGAGGTAGCTTCAGAGGGTGATGGCAATTGAACTGTCCACCAGTATTAAATTAACATGAATTCTGCTGCATTGTTCTATAATCTCTGCCTTATTTCCCAGGAGTCTCCTTTAGTTTTCTGTTCGAATGTCGCAGAGTTTCAATCCCATTTTTTAAAAAAGAATTAGCATAAAGGGAAAATCTCTCATTCTTTCTTAACTTAGAAGATGCATTTAAGGTTTGGATTTCCTATGCACAGGTGTGCATGAATAAATGATGAGAAAAGAGGACATAAAGGGTGTAAAAACATACACATGAGCATGTGTTTCGATCTTGTTGTCCCTCCTGGGCTTTTGACCTAAATTACTCCTGGCTTCCATGTTGGCAATTCTTCAGCGATCTACTCTGTCAGCATTAGGAGCACTGCCTCAGCCCCTCACTGGTAAGTCATTTCCCAGCACCGTGGCCTGCGGTGGAATAAGCTCTTACAAGGAGGAGGAGGAGATTTAGGTGGAGGCCGGCAGGAAAGATGTCAAAGGGTCTGCCCTGAACAAGCTTTGGGATAGCTATGGAAGCAAATTATTATTTTTTTCACTGTGCAGAGTTGCAATTCCAATTAGCTAAGCCCTTCCTCTAACAAGGCAAATAAACGACATTTATCACATCCAGCATGATCTCTAAAGGAGGCAGAGGAATAAATAAACATGTGACACACTGAGCAAAAGAGAGCATCCGAGAGAGAAGCAATCACTAGTCGCAAGGTTAAACAGTACAGTAGCAAGGAAGAGAAAACGAAATGTAACGAGCAGCTCTAGGCTCAGCGAAAAATCATTTAGGAAAAGAGAGAGCTGTGTTTAATGAGAACAAATTGATGTCACTGATATAGAGGATGATTCATAATGTTGGTAATAATTAAATAAGATTTGGCATGCTTACCACATCACGTCATAAAGCTAAAGTTCAGGCTGAGGTAGATAGCACAAGCGCTCTCTAACGTTTGAAATGAACATTTATTTCATTTTACATCTCAAATTATTTGAATCTTTACATATTTGTATTAATTACTAACTATCTTGCAGTGCATCATTATATCCCTTTTACAGATGTTTGGTTAACAGTGTCAAGAAGACCTGCAGTCTGCTGCAGGAGTGTCGGCCCTAGTTAGATCCAGCTTGTTGTATAAACAAGCTTTGGTTTGTCGTATGTAGCCAGTGGCCTTTATAATATGAAGACATAATCAAACAAAAACACTGTCTTTAGCTTGATGCCAGTTAAGCGTCTGATACAATTTGAATAATAGTAGTTTAAAAGTTCTTAGGCCTAATAGGCAAAAGGGGCGCCCTGTCTCTGGAGAGGAAGCCAGTGGCAGAGTCTATAATAGATGTGATCATAACTGCTTTGGTGTTATGATCAGCGAGAGGACTCCAATGCCCACATGGACCTATAGACAGCGATAGCGATCACACTGGAAGGCTGTTGCAACAGTTCACCGACAAGCCTTTGTTTAGGGCAGACGTAGCCCACGGGTTGAATGACTGTTCACACACATAAACACATACTGGTTGCTCTGTTTTCTAATGGACAAAGGCAAAGAAAAAGCAAATACCACAGAGATTACCTAAGAGATGAAATACAAGATGAAATGGCAATAGAGCAGCTGCACCTGTCAGCATCTTGAAAGCCCCACATAACAACCTCCCACCGTATTTTCTTTTTTTTCCCTTTACGTTCTCCACCTTTCCCACATGTCAGACAACATAAAGACTCTTTGCTCTTCAAAGGTTAGCCCAATAAAGAGCACACACAGCTCTGCCGACAAAACTGCAAATGTCAAAATGGTTAAAAAGTGGGCTTTACTGAACCTTCCCCCTGTCTTCTACCTGGGGAGGCAAATGGCAGGTGCTGTTCTGACAAGCCCGTGGTATCATGAGACTATGGGAGTTAGATTGAGAGTCTCTCCATCTATCACCTCTGGAGCAGAACAAACGGTGCTACCGAGACTGAAAATTGACTGGCGCACACACAAGCAAACCCTGCCGCCACCAGGGTTCAGCTGTTTGTAGCTAAATGTTTGTTTTTAATCAAACAAGACAAGTTTGCATCAAGAATGATCACAAATTGATCTTGTTCCTACACGAAACGGATAAAATAACGAGGTAGCCAACTGTCGGGTTTCAGGGGTCAAACCTGCGAAACAAATAAAATGCAGTTTTCTACCTTTAAATAGAGCTGTCCAAGATTACAAACCTCCACCAACACGTGTGTCTGGTATTTGGATTTGGCTTAATATAGGCAGTCATTTCGTAATTTTGAAGGAAAAAAATTGTATTCGCCATAATGAGGGTTGTTTTTGTGTTTTTTAAAACCCCTGAAATTGCATTGCCTACAGCTACAAAATGTTGCCAGTCTCTAACAATGTCATCAGTTGTATTAGTTTCATATTTGACATGGATGAATTAAATCATGACATTTGAAAATGGTGTAACTGGCCCAGGTTCTAAACAGCTGAATCATTTTCCACTTAGAATAGTGAGTGACATCTAACGGACAACTGTTGATGATGGCCTGACAGCTCTCTTGTGCAGCTTCTCAAACTGACTGACAGCGTCACGGGCCTGTTTTTCTTTTCTTACATGTTCCCAGGAATAATTATATTATGTGCTTAAAGACCGCCTCTGATGAAAATCACATTTTTTGGGGTATTGTTAACATGTCAACAAGGTGTTGGTTTTTTTTTTTTTCACAGACAATGATACATATCATGACTGAAACAAGCAGTCAACTTCATGTCTGGGGATTTCTGCTTTTGTTGTGCAAACCACCAATGACAGTGTCCCAAAAGCCAATCTCAATGACTTGCAGGGGTGGAGCTTAATGTTGTTCAGACAAAACTTACATTTTGATGCATCGACTTGTAGGTGACCTTCTACAAGCAGCTCTTCCTCTTCTTCTTGCGAATTTGTGTCTGTTTCAAACAGGCTGAATCACTCCAGTGAACGTCTTACTGTGCAGAGTATAGTAGATTAATTTAGAAGTCAGAAGATGACAGAGCAGGTGAGGTCCAGCTCGTTCGGTCTGCAAGGCAAGGGGGCAGAATGGTGGGTGAAGAGAGGCGAGACTAAAATAGGACATTCAGAGATGTGCCACCACCTAATGATAATTTTAGAATAAAAACCAGACCATGTTCAAATCAATGTGTTCAAAAGGTCACGTTTTTCATTAAAAGTTGTTACACGGGGGATTTGTCGCTGACATTATTTGGTGGAGTAATCGTTGAATTTCTTTTGCTCTTTTGGTCACTTCAGGAAAAGTTAATGCCTCAGCTCACATTATTTGCGGCTGAGAAGAGCAAAACTCGACAGTGTGAGAGGAGGCCGTCAGCTGTAAAGTTATTTTCAACACCTAGATAGTAATAAAATCCTACGATAAGTAAGTTTTGTAGTAATCCAGAAACAATTGCAATTTAAGCGCAACAGCACTCATTTGTTAACGTATTGTACGCATGAATGCATGAGCGAATAAGCACGAGCGTGTGTGTTTGGCTGGCTTCATGGGGAGAAAATGGCTTTAACCTTCATGCTTACTTGATCATCACCACTCCCTAAATGTCTCTTCATCTGCCTCTCTGCCTGTCTCTACAT
>KV751344.1:363542-388100 GCA_001698575.1 Mola mola
TCTCTCATTCCTTTTCCTGCACGTTCTTTTCTCTGACCTCCACATACATTCAGTACGTATAGCATTTTCTTTTTCTTTCTCTGTCTGACTTTATCTTATTGTCCCTTTCGAAAGCGCACACTGCTTTTCTCTTTATCTGTCAGCATCCTCTCTCTCATTCCTTCTGTTTTACTTTTCTTAGCTTTAATTGTCGCCGTTCAGCCCGGTCGGAATATTTTTTCTCAGGCCCTCAGATTATTAGGACCTTGACAATGAAGCACCTGAAAAATACAAAGGGGAGAGATGGTTGACAGTGGGAAAAAAATAAATATCGTACATACTGTATAGGGAAAAGGGAAAAGGAAAGCAAAAAGAAGGACGTAAAGTAAAAATATTAATTAGAACTACTTTGATTTATCACACTGTTTTATGTTAAATATGTTTAGCAGAGAAATGTAATAATCTACACGTACTTGTAATGCAATAAAACACTTCAGTTCATGTTATATTTTGCTATTGAACAGTGTTTAGTGTTTTTACCTCCAAAATAATCTCACTTTTTGCAGCTAATTTGTGGTACTTATTGTAATACAGCATCCCATAGTAGCCTTATTTAACATCTGTAGAGTGAAATGAATACACGGGAGAAATTAGCTTTGCATCTCGCGGAGGAAGACACAAAATGCATCAGTAGTTTAGGTCAACTGTCAATTAATGTGATTTAAATTCTTAAATGGCATCACATCAGCTTCCAGCAGCTGTGATGGAAAGAAACATTTCACCCCTTGGCCTGTCAGGGTCAGTGCAAATCATGCCAGAGTTAGGAAAAGGGCAGCATAATTCTAAAGTCACGGAACACTTTTGAAACATGTAGATGAAATACACGGTTTTAATGTATGCAGATTTGCTTTTATGCACCTCTTCCCTTTTTAACCTTCCGAAAGAAGAAGTTGACCTGTAACGCTGCTAAACTTGTCGCTGTGGTCTTTTTGTAGCCACAGCTTGAACCGGCTGGGAGGCTCATCAGTCTCTGTCCTGTAGCTTTGAATTTACAACCAAAATCCTGTTATTCATCTAACGCTGCTACAGGCAAGGTTGCTGCGCAGTGAGTGAGATGGACAGGCTGAAAGTAGCCCTCATGCAAATTCTTGTGACTCAATGGGTTGACTATGAAAGACAAAACATTCTATCTTGTTAAAACGAGCATGCGTACGCGTGGCATTTTCTACCCTTTATTTTAATGTTGCCGTCATCCAGCCTTCAAGGTAAATGTAATCATCTTGTAGTGCTTCTTCACATTTTGTGCTACACGTTGGCAGCAGTCTCTGATAAACAGTCATGCAAATTGTGTCATTTAATTGAGAGAACTAAATTGAGATTTAATGACACGAACGGCAGAAAAACAAATTGTGACAGGGTGACTAATGATGCTTATATAAATCCATTTAGGCTATTTCTGAAGAGTGAACGTCACCTGAAAGGACAGAGGCGCCGCTGACTCACACATTTGGTCATTTTTTTTCTTTAAAGTGCCATTCATTCAAGAATGAGCTCACAGTGATTGGGAGTGTGGTCGCAGCTTACTCATCTGTGACCTGCTCACACGCAGCTTGCTGACACGCATGCACGCACACATGCACGGTTTGAAGGGGGATAATGTAGCAAAAGACTTGCAATATAGTACTTCTGCTCATCATGCACATCTAACTACAATATCTCCCTCGCTTACATGGCAGAACTTCTGCTTCGCTCACCTACTGTACCCATTCTCACATCCACACACACACACACACACACACGCTTGTGCACAAATCTAATTGAGTTATTTCTGCTGTGACGTTTTCACTCTAGACGACGTCCCCATCTTGGTTCCGTCACACACACACACACACACACACACACACACACACACACACACACACGCAGTCCAGTGTACAGCTCCGAACAAGCATCCATTCACAGTCGACGCTCACTCACGAGCTGTCAGATGCAGTTCCATTTCCTCGTAGATCACGCCGGACTGGCACACTTTGCCTAAATGAGCCACTCAGCACCTACTTACTGTCTTGCCGACACGCAAACATTTGTAACACTCAAACAGACACTTGAATCCACAAGCGCAGAGAAATAACCCCCTTTTGTGCGCCGAATCACATACTAGACACAAATCAGACAAATCAAATCAGGACTGGATGATGTGGTTCTCATTAATTATCTCTACATTATTAGGGAAAATGTCTAACATTGAAGTATTATTGAAGTATTATTAATGCATTTCTATATTCATCACTTAAATATGGTGCCTGACTGCATCTTATAGCAACAAAACACACGCTAACACATTTAAAGGGGTCCTGAGGCCCGACGTTAACTTACATTGTAACTGGCAAAAATAGATACAATATCCCATCTTCATACAGCGAATCATACGAGTGACTAATGTGACATTCGCTGTTTTGCTCTTTATCTGAATTCCAGTAGCACAGACAGGAACATTGCTCAAAGCTACAATGTTGGCTTTTATTATTGTTAATATCGTTATTATAATGTTATTACGTATTTGCTCTGCTTTGTTACTGTAGTCCTTGTGCTTTTCACTGGGACAGAGCCTTCTGTTACGATAGGCTATTACTCATGATACGCAACCAATCAGCTAGCTTAGTCCACAAATATTAAATATCAGTAAAAAAAAGAAAAAAATGTAAAGGTAGCACAAGTTATGCTATTCAAGTGTTTCTACCATATAGTTAACATTAAGGCTGGACTAGCAGCATTCAGTAGTTTACTTTTGTATCAAATCTACTCAGTTTTCAATAGTCTAGCTTTCTTTTTCCTCTTTTATGCGCTTTCTTTTTCATTCCCAGGTGGATAATTCCTCCTCATTTTCCTTCAGTGACTTATATGGACAAACTGTTTCCACAACACTCATACATGCGACACCTAGTGTCAGATGAGGCCCCCTTAGGGAGGTTTACCACTGAGCCACAGCTGTGGTTTACAGTTTGTCAGCCCCTGGGAGCGCCGCAGCAGTCGCCCGCCTTTCCTGTTGACAGGTGTCGGCTACACTTTGGTGTTATTTAAAAATCTGTAGCATTATTTGGTATCTGACGTTACCAGTTCGGATCGGCTCTTATATATTAGACTGATCTTAATCAAAGATTGCCATTTGGTCAAACTTACGTCGGTGCAGTTTTTGCTAAGCTCGAAATTGGTCCTGTCTCACAATGATGACGAATTAAAAGAGTCCTGGACCCAGACGGTGATCCTGATCACTACTAAAAATCCAATCAGTTGTTCCTTCGGTCTTTGCTCTTAACAAACAAACGCCGGTGAAAACGTTACCTCTTCGGTGGGGGTAATGAGAAGCACTCTCTCCCCTGATTTAATTGAACATATATTGCAAACAAAAAAAGAAATACTCAATTACTTCAGACACAGCTGCACAAATACAGTCCAATAGGTGCATCGACACAAGACACTACAAGTATTGATTCTCTCTCTTGTCTCTGTTATCTCTTGACTTAACTGTTTTAGCTGCACCTTGTGTATCAATCTAGCACCGTATGTCCACCTCGCGTGCTTGTGTTGCTAAATAAGGATGTGGAAGTTTGACGTTGGCTCATATGAGAGTGTGCGCGTGGCCGTGGGGAGAAGGGAAGTGACAGCGAA
This sequence comes from Mola mola, assembly GCA_001698575.1. Lineage (NCBI taxonomy): Eukaryota > Metazoa > Chordata > Actinopteri > Tetraodontiformes > Molidae > Mola > Mola mola. Next base: position 367,191 of record KV751344.1, read on the forward strand.
GCCTTACGTAAGCAGCTTCAAAGCGAGCTGCAGTCGGACCGGCAGTACAGGGAACGGCCGAACGCAAGGAGAGGAAGAAGAAAACATTTTTACAGCGGGAGGAAAAAAGGCTGCGTAGAGAGGAGAGAGAGCGTAAACAGCTTAATGTAGAAAATGTATTTCAGCAGTTACTTTATGCATACTTTTATACTTTTGCATGCATCATATGATTTTTATCTTCTGTCCTAAATACAATGTTTTGCTGGATGTTCCTTTAAATATCTGTAGACGTCTCCAACTGTACTCCAACTTTATACTTTCTGTATTTTAGATGCAATTTCTTATTTTTTGGCATTCACAGATAGATGTGTGAGGTGTGGAGGGGGTTGATGGGAGTCAGGGAACGGCTTCGGTTCTTTTGATTGTGTCTTAAAATGTTAAGAAAACCTTTTTTTCTCTCTCGCTGGCTTTTGGCTTGATTCAAAATGCTCAGTTACTTGCCTGCTCATTGCACAAAGGTGTCAATCAAATGCAAGTTTTAAACTTTTTCTCTTCATGTTGCCCATAATGGTTGGTTGATTTTTAGTTTTTTTTTAACTTTCCCCATTTGGTCTTTAAAGAAAAATATAATTTCTCATTTCTTTGAGAGGCAAAAGTCTATTTTAAACTATCACCTGGCAAACAGAAAATATTTTTTTTTTGACTAATTCCCTAATGAGGCACTGCAGATGAGATGACGCTACCTGACGACGTAGATGAATATGATTTCTGCTTCCTTTACCTGTTTGAGAAAAGGCAGTCAACTAACTAACGGCTTCTTCATGAGTTTTTACTACATCTTACTGTCTTCCTCACAGTCGAAGAAGAGCTACTAAATGTATCTTAAGGCATTTAGCAAAACTGTTGCTCTCAAGGTCAAAAATTACTACGTACACTCCTAAATTTCCTGCATTTTAGTCAAAAAAAAAAATTTACATCACAACTTTCGTCAGGGTTTTACTTAATATAAAAATGGGTCTTGGTTTAACTGTTTGGGAGTTTAAGCTCTGCTAGCGGTGGGTCAAGCTAACTTCTCCGCAGCACTATTAAATGCTTATCCATAAGCATTCGTAGTCTTGGCATTGCTGATTTCCTGACACGGTTCGCCCAGTGCCACTCAGCAATCACTCCAGTGGATCACATGTGCATGATGGCTCGTCAAAATAAACATTCATGGTTCCCGGAAAGTGATGGTGATAATGACATTGCTGATTTCTTGACGTGTTTGATGGGCAGTGACAGAAATACTAACGTTCATGTTCCTCAGATGACGAATCTGGGAACTATAGAAAAACAGGACATTCTCAGCAACCTTATGTTTATGCTGGGTTTAGTACAAAAAAAATCATGATTTATAATCATTTCCTGCTGCTTCGCTTGACTGGGGATAGCATCATTATATCTCAGTACATTTTATTAGTAGATCGTCTCAATAGTCTCTGTATATCATGTAATGTATAATAAATGATATTTATTATGATTCTTTCTATGTTTTTTTCTATTATGTATATATACTGTTGTCATTAGCACTAAAAGATCAGTTCTCGTTGACTAGAACAGGAACAAGGTTTGCTTCAAGAATGTGGTTCTTCTTTATAAATCTATGGTTTAATGCTGATTAGCAAATGTTAGCATGGCAACAGAATAAAATAACACGGTGAGCATGGTAATCATTAAACATCAACGCTCTATTGTTACCATGTTGACTACATTTTTAGTCAAAATGCTATTACGTCAAAGTTTGCCTCGTCCCTTAGAATTCAGTGGTTCATGAATGTTACACAACCTTGGATTTGAAAATGTTTCAGTCTTAGTAATTACATAGTAATGAAGCCTTTAATATTTTAATGATTTTATTAACTATTAGTAGTTAATACTCTTGATTTTAATGGGGACAGGGTGGCACCAGTAAAGAGAGCACTCAAGTAAGAAAGAACCAAACTATTAGTCTGTAATTAATGATTCCATAACTTTCAGAGATATTCTATCCATCGTCTACATTGTGCTTTCAGTGAGTTGATGTAGCATTTTGAGTTTTGAAGCATTTTGAAGTGTCTGTGTTAGAGGAGTCTCATGCTTCAGGAAGCAGCTCTTCTCACCGTACAATTACCCAACACTCAGTCATCTTGTAGGCCGTGCTTCATGTTGTCGACCTGGTAAAGAGCCGAAGCTCTGCATTATGTTATTGAAATTACTTTATCGCAGGTTGAATAAAATCCAATGTCTGTGCCAAACATCAATTTCCCAAAACGGGTTTATCGGCTGAAAAGCGATGAAAGGAGAAGAGTATTTTTGACTTAACTTTCTGAATGACGTGTGAAGAGTGTTCTTCGCTACCATTCACTCTCTAAAAGTGGGGGCGAGCGGTGAACGCAGGCAATTTTTGTTGCATCCAAAGTGGCAGCCGGCGTCCTTTCTGTGATACCTGTACGTTAGTCATGCTCTGAAGGGAAGCAGATCGAAGAAGATCGAAGAAGATCAAAGGCTGTTTTAATTTTCTTTGAGCGCAACGACAACAAGACGTGTTTAAAAAAAAAACCCTCAAGAGGGAATCAGAGATGTTGATGGAGGGAGAGAGGAGGTGCTTTCTCCCTTTGTTTTCTCTTCTGTGTGCCTCACCCTCTCTCATTGTCTTCTCTTTTCTCTCTCGCCACTCTTTTAATTTGCCAAAAACAGCCAGTAGGCAGATGGGGATCAAATTACCTTCACCTTTTACCTGCACTCCCTCGTGCAATTAGCGTCACGCTTACTTGTCACTTCAAATTGACACTCTGCTGTTGTGCTGTGTAATTATTTACCTGCCCGGGGGAAAAGCTCTCTGGTTTAACCAATAAATAATGACAAACAGCCACACACACACCTCAAAACACAGAAGCACCTGTGCCCTGTTTTATCTGCAACAAGTTTAACATGCCTTTTGCCATTACAGGGTCATTGTGTGTTCTCTTACTGTCTAATTAAAGGTCTTTTTGTGTTCAGTGTGTCAAATCTAAAGGTATAATTAACTGATGTCGTGCCACAGCCCTTTATGTTTGCTTCCATTGCTGAAAAGTCGCTGTTAAAATTTTGGGGTTTGAGCATCAGGACCCGAACCTGCGTTATTCCTATACTTATAGGTGTCCTCTTCTTTGCCTGTTCTTTTTTTAAGTCTTTTTTGGTGGTCATATGTTGGGAGAAAAGGTCTGGGTCCTGTTCTTCAAACCACAGAGGCCTTATTACTTCCACAATCCCTTTGTCCCCCTTCTTCAGCAACCCCACCTACTCAGCCGGCTCCCAATAACAAAGTACAGGCTCAGGGAACAAACAGGGGTTTCAAGGAGAGAGAGCAAAAAAAAAAAAAGGGGGGAATGGGGGAACCATAAACAATGGCAACCATTTTCTTCCGCAGGGTGAGAGAAGGAGGGAAATCACGTCCATTGAAAAAAAGAAAAAGAAAGAAACAGTTTTCTTTGATCTTGTGTCTTTTCTTGTGATAAATCTGTGTCTGTGATGCCTTTTGTTTTTGCTTTTGTACTCTTTTTAAAGGAAAAAAAAACAAACAACAACAAAACAATAAGCAACCATGAACTCTTGCTGATTTGTCCTTTTTGCTCTTTCTTCTTTTCTTTTTTGATATTCTTTTTTTTTTTTTTTTCCGTTTTTGCCAGTAATCTTTTTTGAATTTTCTCTTTTCTCTTTTTCCCCCCTTTTTTTCTTAACCCTAGGTCCGCTCACAAAAAAACACGATGAATCTTCAATGAACAAGCCTCGAGACGAAGGTATTTTTGTTGCATGTTTTTCCTTTTTTCTTGTTTTGAAGTCTTTTTGGGGGATGTGTACACATGCAGGAGAGTGGAAAACACACACAGACACACACACACACACACACCCAAGCACACACAGACACACACACACAGACACACAAGTCAGACATTTCTTAGGTGGGATGTGAGATGCATACGGATGTGTTGGTGTAAGTGTATGTGCTGACCCTTTGCAATGGAAAAGCTATCTCTTCTATGCAAATGATTAGCCTTATGTAACCTTGGATGATCATAACCCCTAGCTAATGGAAGATATATACCCTTCATTATAAAGTCATCTGCAAGCAATTGTGTACATTTTGCAGAGGTCCTTGTCCGCCTCTCAAACAAGCCTCCGACATCATCACCACCGCCACCGCTGTGCCCTTGAAAAACACATTGGCCAACTAACAGCATTGTCACCGAACAACAAAGCACCTATTGAGGCCCTCCTCACACAATGAGGTGTATTATCATTGCACCTCAATACCCGGCTCAAGGATGAAATTGCTATTGAGTAAGGACCTACACAAATATTAGGCTAGTGTTATTCCAAGTCTGTAATGATAACATCAACTCAAGGAGGGAACAAGAAAATGGGGACATCCAAGGACACTTGTACCCTGCGTTGGAAGATTTAGGTTTAATTGGCTGCTACATTAAGGGCACTAAACTCACAGTCCACTTTTAATTCATACCCTACCTGCGGCACACACACGCACTGTGGAGGTGATTTAATCTGCACCTCCTCCCATCCCCTCTCCCTCCTTGTTCTTTTGGACTTCTTTAAAAAAAAAAAAAAAAAAACGATATTTGATGGTATTTTGATACGTATTCCTCTTTATTCTATTTTGAGGGGTTGTGCCGGTGAGCCTTTTTCTTACTCAGTGATGCTCTTTGATTCGGGGCGTATTTTGAAGCCGCGAGTCGGAGGAAGTTTAAAACGAGAGGATTTTCTTGGTGATCAAATGCGCCGGCACAGACGCAACTTTTTGAGCTGCCGCAGTCAGCAAGCAGTCAAGACATGACCCCCTCTCCCTCCCCCCTCCCACCCTTCACCACACTCTAAATATGCCTTTCATCCATCGTAATGATGTCCAGTTAACCTCCAATACCATTATGCTAACTTGACAACAGGATCAAAACTGGATTAGATTTTGAGGCACTTTTACTACTTCTTCTACATTACATTTTGAAAGCAAATATTGTATTGTTATTATTATCATGTAATAGAGTATTACTTGTGAGGTGTAATCAGTGTTTGCAAGACATAACGTCAGTCATTGTATAAATATGGAAATACAGCTGCCTCTGCACGATCTATTCGAAGGGAGACTGACTCTTTCTGTTATTTTACAAAATTTTATTCTATTTTGTCTGGAATGAGTCAAAATTAGAGTTTTGTGTGTTTTCTTTCGCTTGGATATTTCCGTTTCATTGACGCTGTCCGCGGAACGAAAAGTCTGTCCGTGTTTGCCTTCAATTGCAGTTCCAGAAGTAAACATGCTGGCAGGATTTTAAGGCACCTTAACCGTGTCTAAAATTACAAAGGACTTTGCAGTGAAGTACGACACACCTTAGCCCTTTTTTTTAAGGATGTGAACTTTTTTAAAACAAACATTAGACAGTAAGTACACTCATATATGTTTTAGATTTTTTTTAAAATGTTGCAAAAACATCTTATTCGAACCAGCCTTCTAAAGTCATTGTGTCTAATTATAGAATCTAAACTTCTCCTCAGATGGTTAAAATTCCTAAATGTCCCGAGTCTGTATGGTAATATGAACTAGCAGCTGCGGTCCAGCTGTTAATCACTGTATAACTCTAGTACAGCATAATAAAAAAATAAATAAATATACTATATACAGAATGACTGATAACATGCAACACTTAGAAACAAATCTAGGTCCATCTTTTGAATAGAATGCTTTTTTGGACGCAAAAAAAGTTCCTTATGAAGAATGAAGAATCCAAGTGCGGATGTACAGTGACTCCATTGTGTTAAAATGCATTAACAGTACAATGGGCAGTTGTTTGCAGTTTGACCTTTTGCTTCCATCTCGCCTGGTGGAAATGATTCATGCGCATACTTGAGTCTGTTGTATTTGCACTCTGTCTCCAAGCTGCTCTAAAGCCATGAGACGTGTCTTTTTCCACCTTAAGGCAGTAAAACCTTTCAGTTTAACATTCCATGTTCAGAGCATTAGCACTGTTAGACCTCCCTTCCATTGGCTCAACAATTGTTCTGCTAGAAAATGAAAAAAAAAATGTCTCAAAATGACGGACCAAATGTTAGAAAAACAACATGGCCAGCTTTTATCTGATAACAGCACATTTCTTTCACCATTTTGTCCTCGTTCTTTCAGCCGAGTATCAACAGCTGTGTTCAAATGGAGTTCTTTAAATCAGCATTTTAGACCCAGAAGAAGCCTATACACAAACAAGTGTGGTCGAATTGAGAGTACAAGCTGTACCCTCAAGAAGAGCAACAAAGACTGAAAGCACCCTCCTTCATCTGGTGAGATGACTTCATTTGGCTGCAGCGGCTCGCTCTCTGCTCTGCATTAAGCGTGAGAGCGCAGACTACTGGGCTGTGCTGCTCGGTGATGCTTCACTGAAAGATTGATAGAACTTACAGCACAGCTCTGTACACAGGTGTGTGCGTGTGTACAGGGTATTACAAACCAGGGCAACATTGAGCTAAATCAAGAGAGAGAGACGGGGAGAGTGTGTCCCTTTGCCATCCTGTGTGTCGGCTCTGATCAGAGACAAACCAGAGCCACCTGAGCCCCAAACGTGGAACATACTGTATTTCTGCCGTGTCCCCTCTCTCTGACACGCACACACAGTGTAGTGTTCATTAATAGAAACAGTGTCACGCAAATCAAACATGGACTTACCCTTCAACGGAAATGTTCCATCAAAGTCAAACTGACAGACATAGATGATATCGATGATATGTGATGATGATAACATCATGTGATTCGTTATTTGTAGGGATATTAAACAAAAGAAATATTTATAGTTTTAATGAAGGCATGAAGGTTCAAGACTTTTAATACTGGAAAACAAAAAAAAAACAAAACAATTTTGCAAGTAGCAAACCTAGCAGCAAAGCTAATTTGCTAAATTACACCCACATGTTACACTATCTGTGTTTGGTGATTTAAACATAGAAAATCCATCATGTTAGGTTATTTGTGAGGCTTTACTGACCAGCTAATTTGCCTTCATTGACTGCTCCCTGGCCTCCACATGTCCTGACTCCTAAAGGAAAGCTAACGCTATAAAGCCTGGCAACAACACACAACATGAATACCCAACTCTGGTGAGGTAAAACAAAAAATATGCATCTTTTTTACCTCTGCACACTATCTCTTACAGGTTAGTATATTTTGTTACTTCTTTAGATTTTGCTGATCTGTGGTCACTTTAAACCCCTGGATAATAGGGTACTAAAATAACGAAATTCAAGCTATATCGCCAAAATTTTATTTCGCTGTTCTCGTTCAGCAACTACTCCTTTAACACTGTAAAGATTATTTTTTATTTATTATGCTGTCCACTACCTGATTGAAACGTTTATCGTCCTGTCAAAGCAAAACGTCATTCATTTTTCAAACACAGAATATGTAAACTATGTTTTAGATCAAAGAAGCCTTCGGCTTTTTCCAGTAATGCAGTCAATTTTCTTCATGACCAGTGATGATAAGAATGAACCACCCAACTGAGTATTTAATTACAGTATAGTATTGGGTGTCATTAATCAAACAAAGAAGGGAAAGGTTTAGATTTATCTTCATTCTTTTGGACACTTCTGTATATCCCAAACAAATGTTGTTAAATCCCCAGACTGCATGGGTTATAGAATCACTTAGACTTGTAAGCTTGCAGTGCTTAAATCATGTCATTAGTACATTAACTGAATTAACAGGGTATAAGCTGATCAAATTGAGCTTTTGTTTTGCCTCTAGATGTATAATAAAAACTAATGGAGAAAAAGCTATCAAGGCTACAAAATGCTCGTTATTATGCTGTATCATTGTGCAGGTTCCTACTGTGTAATGACTTTCAAATACGTTCGTAATTTCCTGCACACATGGGCATTCAGTGTTTTGTGGTGTCGTAAATTCCGGAATCCATTCTAGTTTTATGACAGCATATTTATATGAACATCCATCCATTTTCTACCGCTTTTCCTGTTAGGGGTCGCGGGGGGACTGGAGCCTATCTCAGCATAAAGAGGGATTTTTAGGTGGATGCACTCAGTTCAAATTTATTTCTTTAGCATATATTTGGCACATATACTTATAAATTTACCAATATACATCAGCTAAGTTACATATGATTTAATACCATACATAATATTTAATACCCAACACAAGATTGGCTATCAGATGGGAAACGATCCCGGATTGGGCTGAAGAGAAGGTCAGTTAAATTGGAGCTTTGTTCCAGAAAGCCAGAACTGCTCCATAAAGATGAGGACGGATACAATTTGCTTAATATCAATATCTTAAGTTTTGTTAATATGAGCAAAACTTTCAATGGTATAGGATTATTTAATAACAAAAGTATTGTTTGGTGTTTTGTGAGACTATGCAGTCGTACAGACAGGATTGGGTCTGCTTACTTGCAAATTGTTAATGTAATCCTTGCAAAAAAAAAATTAAATAAAATGTTGTTTAATCAAAATACTTTTGCAGTACTTCAAAATTGAATCAAATATTGAGAATGAGTTGACTCATCTCTTATATCTAAACATTACAATGTATTTACAGTGCATTTTGCATATAGCATAGGCTTTGTAGGCTGGCTCTGAACTTACTAGAGACGCTCAACTCAGTCAACTTTTAATTAATGTCTGCTAACTGAACGCGTCACGTAATAGCTGAAAACCACACGGCTATCATGCAGTATTCCCAAGCAAAAAGGACATTTATGGCTGCCAGAGAAGACAATTCTACAGCGCTTAAAATCTGAACAGTGAAAGACAAAGGCACATTAGCGAGAGTGATGTCACCACCGGAGGAGGGGCTTGTCAATGGTGAACTCGATGACAGACATCAGAGAACTGAAGTGGCTTTATCAGAGTTGCTTGATTAGGAGAAAATATAAGAAATTCAAAATACACTTTCCTGGGTCACCAGATGGTAGATGGTGTTGAGGAATAATAAGTTTATTGCTGTCTATTTCCGACAGATTCGAGCCTTTTTCTCCAATCTGTTTTGCCTGCATCAGTGTATTTTTCTGTTGTTTTTTTTTTCCTTGTTCCCTGCTTCCATTTTTTTAGGCCTGTCTCTTTGTATTACTTGGTGTTTCCTCTGTGGTTACAACCGTGCTAACAGATGCTGGCCTGTGGGCAATGCAGCATCTCGCCATATCGGCTTCTCTGTCTCATACATGTTCGCTCTAAAGCAGCTCCCCTCATCACTGACTCTGAAAAACAGCGCCATGCTAGGACAGCGACTCGGCACGTTTCATCTTTTTCATATAATTAGGAGCATCCGGGGAGAGACTCCTCTGCTAAATCTCTCCATTTCCTGTCCTCTTTTCACCATGGTCACTGTGTAATATTCAAAGTACTGTACAATACACTAATAGCCAAATCTCTAAATTGTCCAATAGAAAAGACGGCCACGAGCAATCAGCAATGAGAAAAGTACGGCCGGAAACCATTCTATTATTTATTTCACCATTTTTACATTCTTAAGCGCTGGGTACAAATTGCTTTATAAGAGGATTTTTTTAATGGAATGAGGTGGCACGGGGGAAAGATTGAGAAGTGTATTGAAAACTGATGAAAGGAGAATGAATAGAAAAAGCAGTAAGGATAAGCCAGGGGAAAAACAGAGCAGAATTGGAGAGTGAACCGCATGCAAACTAAACAAAAGAGGGCAGAAATCTAGCAAAGCAAAGGATGAAATGGCACGCTACGGCACGGAACAGAACAAACAAGACCGGCGCAAAAAACAGATCAGAATCTTTTGCAGAAAAGGATCACCAGTAATGTCGAACCAACTCTATTTTAACATCACTACAGAGACTCAATCTCTTGTCTCTTTTTATCACTTCGGCTCTCAGCTGGCCTGTCAGATATTTGTTGCTGAAGCTCCCTGCCTCCCCATTACCTCGACGCTCGGCCCACGTCGTGTCAAGACTGTGCCAATATCGTGTGGAATACACCTACTCCATTGCAAGCTGACAGATAGCATTTTATTTAGCTTGAACCCCTTCAACTTGACAAAGAAAAGTGAAGAGGGGGTGGAGGGAAGGAGGCTGAGGGGAAGACGAAGATGAAAAGGATCGGAAGGTGCAGAGAGAAAGAGTGGGGCAGCGGGCGAGAAAGAATGAGACGGGGAAAGAGACAGCTAGTTGGTGCTGCCAGTCAGCTAGCTTAGCGCTTGGGAAAAAGCTCAACACAGTTTTTGTTTTGCACTTGGCTGGGTTTATTGCCATGTGTAATGGCTATAAGGGACTGAGGGAGGCAACAGTGAAGGCTGGCTGAGATCCTCTTTCACTCCTGGAACTCAATGAATACACCAGCGCCGTCTTTGAGCTAGCCAAGGGCTGTTATGGGTGTATTTAATCCAAATCAATAAACTTTAAAGTGCTCACTGAAACAAATTAGGTTTGGAATTGTCAATTTGCATTGCAGAGAAAACCTCCCAGTAGGCACTAGTAAGATCCGTAATGTTAGTGAACTATTACAGTTATACTTTGGGTTAATGTGCAGTTTTGAGGCTAAAATGCAAATTCAAGCATACCGTGTACGATGGGAACAGGGGTGCAGTTAAATGTAATGAAGTGTGCACATTGTGGAATGAGAGAAGTACCAACACAGCTAATAAGTTACCTACTTCAGTAATTTAGCAGGTCTCTTGCATTGTATATAAAGGGTATCTAATAATCCACAATAACTAATACAATATTCTTGCGCCACCACTCAAATAAAAACTGAATTTATAGTCTTCAATAACATCTTGATTGCTTTGTTTTCAAATCCGTTGTTGTGGCATACAAATTGTCACACTGTCTAACCATTTTGGAATTACAGCTATTTTTACACCCATTTTTAGAGCGGCGAGAGTCCAGCCGTTACAGAGGCAAACTAACAAAAACTGTGCCAGTATCCATATACTTTCAAACCTACCGTAACTGTTTGCTTTAAAAACACGTTTTTATTGAAAGTATTTGCCAAGCTTCTTACCAGCTCTTATATGAGCTTTCATGATGTCTATGTGATACAAGAAACATATGGTCACTGAGCAAAATCCAAGTAGCAATTAAATATCCTTCAAAATATACTTGACATAAGTTGTTAGTCCCATTTAATCATGACTTCTGGAAAAAAATGTCTACATCTCTGCCGGCTGACACAATCAAATTAAACCGTGCGCGATAATTGTGTGTGATGTTGTCAAATTAAAGTAATCAACACTGATATGCTGGACCCACGAACCATAGTAAGATATTCAATGCTGTTTCTCCGCTGCGTAAATATAACCTATAAACCGACATTAATATATGATTGTCTTTAATGACAAACAAATTAAAGACACAAAGTGTTTTTGTGACGTATAAATATTGTGTGTAAATAGTTGAGCCGGCAGAAACAGTCTTGGTTGGTATGCTTAGTTTTTAGGAGCCTTAAAGTTAAGTTCTTAAGAGCTAAAGCTCTATCAGTTTTATTCCACGATGACTTTAAACTCCCAGATATGTGATAAATGGAAAACGTAGGTGTGGTGAATCTAAGTTGCCAAAGCCAATCAGAACCGAAGCTTTGACAGCTCCGTGGCAGAAGTAGCGTTTGCTGCTCCGCCATCAGATTAACTGCCAGGACGGGCAAGACGACGTAAAAAGAGGGTGATAAACCATATCCAGCCCACTCCCTGAGGCGACGTGCCGCTCAGGCAGGAAAATCTCCACACATGTAGGGACGTTTAATTACACATGAATGACTGCATCCACATGCAGCCCGTGGTGAAAGGAAGCAGCAGTTTTGTACGGGATAGCACAGAGATCCCAGTTCAGACTGAATGCCTGCCGCAGAGACGCGCTCTCACACTGCTCTGACATACACTACAGTAAAGATGAATCCTTGCACACATGAGGAGCTCTAATGTTGAGCAAAGTTGCTCTGTTGAGTTTCAAACATTCTCTCGCTGTGATGAGCCACTGCATCTCACAGGGTGCATGTCTTTCTTGCTTTGGACTCAGTGTGGTTTGTTTTTTTCTACCTGGATTGAATAGTGAGTGTTGGAGTAGCATTACGAAGGTATTGTTACATAGGATACATAGGATAGCAGTGGGTGGTTGAAGAACTGCAGGCATTATTTAATACGAACGCCCGGTTCCTGATGACAGTGTGGACTTATCGCAGCTTTCTCTTGTCCAGTTATTAAAATAAAACTGTTTCTGGAACCCTTCAGCAGTAAATGAACTTGAACAAATAGACAAATGAAGGTACATCCAAGCATATTAGTTTTAAATGCAGCTTATTTTTTTTTATTTATCTGGTTATGTGGGGTAGTATTTTTGATTTTGAAGTGTAAATGTGCCCAAAATAATATCCATCTTCTGTCCTCTACACCCAAATGTGAAAACTTCATTACCTCCGGGACTAGAATTCTTACATTTCAACTAGTTACAAACATTCGTTTTTCCTTTATATATCCAGAGAAAATGTGTCTTTTTCGAATGTGACCGGGCCAAGAGGGCAGGATTAACGCCTGCTTCAACAACAAACACAAATAAAAAGGAACAGATAAGTAATGTCGCAGACTACAGACCAAAGAAACCTCATCCAGTTTTAATGCAATTTAACCTCAAGGGGCAAAGGGACGATAATGACATCTAAATTTAGAGGCAACCCTATTGCCCACGAGAACTATCTTCATTTTTCGAAAACTGTTTTACATTACACATAATGTACATAATATACAGTATATATATATATTATGAGCTTAGCTTCTTCTGAACTAAGGGGCAAGAAACAAAGAATCGGGATAGCATCACAAGAAACAAAACTACAACTGTCAAAAGTGTCCAAATAACTCTAAATTAAGCCTTTGTAACTCAGAACAGCTGTTCTAATTACAATCGGACTGATTCTTTAGAAATATGTGCGCTGATTATTACACACAATTTAAAAGCTAAAAACGTACACTCAATGTTTCTTTCCATGTCTCAAACACAGAGTTCAACACAACTCTTGCCACTGATTAAAGATTTCAGGAAGTGAATGAGAGGTACTGACTATTCTTATGATTACTGGCGTCACATTGTGTGTGTGTGTGTGTGTGTATGTGGTTTGTCACATTATGATATATTTTCTTGTTCTTTTTTCTTCAGTGCAGAGTTTATGCTTAAACGTGAAAAGTGCAATTTGTTGTGTGTGGACATACTGTGTTTGTGCTGGTGTTTAGAGGGGCGATGCCACTGGATCCCGGTCCTGTGTCAGCCAGGCCTCACAGCAACACGGACTCAGACTCATTTGGTCCTGATTCAGCCCCAAACACCCCTTTGAAACCAGGGCAGGGAAGGCAGCCCCTATAATGACCAGATCATTAGAGGAGAGAGGGGAGCAGTGGTGGTTAAAAAAAAGGCTGAGAAAAAGGCAAAGGAAAGAGGTGGATTGGATATACTGAGAGGTTGCATGAGAGCAGAAAAGGAACAGCACTGCAACACGGTTGCATACATTTTATTCACTGTATAACACAATGTGCAAGTACAAAGTGTAAGGCATGTGTATACATTACTTGTGAGCCTTCTATTAATTCCTTTGTTTAAAAGAAACAGCCTGCAGCATGGTATAAAATATCCTCACTTAAGAAACACAATAGTTTATATATCCTTGTGAGGAAAATGATGAAAAGAAAAATACCCACACAACAAAATAGATTTGATGTCGTAGGGATCCAAGAGTGTTCATTGATTCTGTGTGCGTGTGTCAGAAATGTTGGGGTAGTTAAGTTTTAGCGACGTATGATAGAAAAAAGGTAAAAACTGCAATCAGTTATCATCGTCATTTCAAAAACGTGACTGTAACCCCAGTGTAATTTGCGTGCATTCTATGAGAAATTGTGCGATTAAGTGCATTATTGTGTTTGCGTGCGACTTTAAACAAGCCTTGCTGAGGCAAAGCTCAAAGAATGCAGGGATGAATGAGAACCCCAAATGAAAGGAAAGGGAGGAAGAAAGGAAGGAAGAGGAACGAGGTCAACTGAAGTCCAAAAGGCTTACGGCTGGAAGAAGTGGATGTGGAAAATGGAAGAGAAAGAAGACTGTCATGAGGGGGAGAGAGAGAGAGAGACAGCAGAGGGAAGACAGGGACAATGTGAGTGTTTGTGTCGTCTTTGTTGCTGTGGCATTTTGGAGGACAGAGGGGCTGTGTGTGTCTGAGTGGTTGCGCATTTGCTTCCCCATCCACCCAATTTGTGGAATTGATCCGCTCCCTAATTGTGAGCAAAACAAAAAGGCAACCTAATCCAACCATTATTTATAACACTGATGGGAGAGGGGAGAGGCCGAGAGTGATAATTTAACAGTATCGTGCAACCAAATCCTATAGTGCAGTGAGATGAGAGAAAGACAAATGGAGAGTGTGAAAGGAGAAGATGGAGGAGAAAGGAAGACCACTCAATGCAATTGGTATTAAAACGGAGCCGATGTATGAGCGATGTTACAAATAGACTCTCACAGTGACAGGCTGGCTGGGTTTTAGATTAAGACGGAAGGAGGAAGAAGACAAGAGGAAAATAAGTGGGGGATATCACAGAGGAAATGGGGATCAGAAAACCAACAAGTGGAGAAGACGAGAGGGTGGGCCGAGCGCGAGGAGCGGCAGATAAAGAGCAACAGGAAGTCCAATAGGGAGAGGAGAGAGCACTTGGAGGTGCGAGTGTTGAGCTGGAGAGAAGAATGAGAGATGGGTGGACAGTTAAAAAAATTAGAGAGGAGTACTTGTGAGTTTGGAGCTGTTATTGAGTCTAATTAAAGCATGCTGTTGTAATCCATATCCATGTCTGCTTCTTTTTACCTCCACCACACTTAATCTGCCGAGGGAGAAGAAGACGCAATGGCGTCTGATTTGGGCAGCGATAGTAGTCCAAATGTATGTATTTAACAGCTGCGATAGTTGTGAGGTAGATGCAGTGGACACATCCATTACATTTGAGCAGGTGATGTTTACTTATGCTTTGGCTGAAGTGTTGCTGGTCTGATCTTTCAGAGAATATTGAGCCGTGAGGTGGGTGTTTGCTCACCGTCATAGGCGAGTTGGTATACAAACACAGCTAGGATCATCCAAACTGCACACTTTTCCCCACAGCATCAGTGTTATAAGTGTGAGTGTGTTTCCTCAGCCTGTACACCAACCAGTGTGGAGATGGAGTAGCTTTTTGGCTTCTCGGTGACGTTTTCCTTTAGATGAATTTTTTTGCAGGTGCGGATGACTCGAGAGCATATATTGTGAATGCAGTACTATCTAGCAGCTTGCCTCCAAAGCTTGGATTTCACTGCTTTCTGTGAGCGCTTGAATGTGGTATCAAATAAGATTTTAAAGCAATACCATTTTTATGCAATAATGTACGTTTGGCAAAGACATAAATAGATTGGATCGTGGCTGTTGTGATGAATCGGATGGTTGATTTTCATTTTTTTTCTTAAAGATAGGCCTTAGTGAATTGCCTGGTACCCAGAGCTGGTGCTCGCATAATACCAGTGAATGGAAACCCACAGATGTCCCAGATGCAATTGGTATGGCCTTTGCCTTGATCCAGTTTGCTCTAATGAATAAGCCTTAGCCTTACTCGGTGGCCTATAGACCAGCTCTGCTGCTCTGCATCTCATCTAATCCCATTCATCAGCCCCGTGTCTGTATCCACCTCCAGCCTTCTATCACGTCAGCCAGCTATTGACCTCCTGCTGACCCACATGCACGCTCTCATTCAAGACAGAAAGACACACAGTGATGGTAGTTTAAGATCCTTGGTGACTGGTGAAACAAAAGTATGGATCCATCAAAATTTGACAGATAATGTCAGTTTTTTTTGTAGCTCTGATTCATCAAAAATGTAAAGAGGATGTTTGATTTTTTTTTTTTAAACTGTGGCATGATTTCAATCTTTATTTTTTTCAATGAGGCGATGTGCTGCATATATAGAAAAAGCCAAAACATATTTTGCCTTGTTACTTTGGGATGTATATCTATGCATTTCTGTAACTGCTTTAATCATACGTATCTGTAAGATGGAAAATTTCTCTGTAATAAATATATTGAGCCCATCATGACTAAAAACCATTCTGTGCGTATTAAGATGGAGGACATGAGAGCTCCTCAAACCTGAGCCAAAGCATCTCGCTTACCCCCTGGTGGTGGGCTGCAGTAAAGGTCATAGACCCTCCTCACTTATTGTAGATTGGATTTGTACTAAAATCTCAAATAGCGCTTTCACACTGATACGGCTCCATGTCAGTTCTGGTTCCTGCACCTACTTCTGGACCGGCCAGAGCATTCACACTAAGAGCTTTTAAGGTTTGGAACCTGGAAAGTTGGTTTGTACAGGAACTGTGACATCTCCACTTTCAGTAATGTCTTCGGTGGGCGCATCTTATTAGCAGGGAGAAGAAATTAACAAGTGTTGGTTGCTGCCCGATATTATACAAAAACTAGAAGACGAGCGACAAACAAAGAAGGACGGAGAACAATTCCACATTGGAGACAGTTGTTCGGTGGTCTGCGGAGGAAACAAAATGTTTGGTTGCGATTTGGGCATCCCCGAGTTTCGGGAGAAGATGGTGACGTTAGCCTTAGGAACTTTTGTTCCGCTTAGACTAGTCTGAACGTGGGCTTGTTCTGTGGAAAGCACTAGGGTTTTCACGCTCGAGAACGGAACGAAAATTGTGTTGTGTGAAAGCGCTAAAAGGGCTCCTTAGGTAAGATTTTCTAAGAGATGGTTTCTCTCATTTTAAGTGTTAACTTTTCTGATCGATTTGTTTGTTAAGAGCTATTTTTTCGAGCATATTGTTCACCACTGTCCACCTGTCTGTCTGTGTGCACATTGAAAAAATGCAACTCCAATCTAATACACATACTTTTACCAAGTTTTGCAGCAGGGTTAATATGGTCAAAATATATTTCTGAATAAATAGTGGGACTGCTAGTGTTAAATTTGACAGAATGATGGATGGCGACAAGTGCTTCTGCTTGTGTGCAGGGTTGCAGCCCTCTGGAGGTCATTTTAATTAATAATGTGTTACTATAAAAATGGAGTGAAACAACGTGATTGACAGCAGAGCTCTGCTTGCAGTTGGGCGGGCGGTTGTAGGGGTGGGAACTTGGTACCACAACTTCACATCCCAGTTGCTATACTGGCTCTAAATTACGTCATCTGAGCAAGATGGTGCAATTCTGGACATTTTCTATGATGCATGTGCCATATTTATTTATGTCAATTCTACAGAGTTCTCAGAAATACAAAATGCAAAACTGTATTGCTCCTATTATAAATTTACAATATTTTCATCAGTCTGTAACCTCTTTGTTAATTTGACCGCTAGTTAATAGAGCTTCTACGTATTTGCACACAGATGACTGATCATCATTCTCTGTGAAATTTCCCTGTACATACACCTTGAAACCTCAGTGTAGAAGGTCAATTTCACACGCACACGTGTTTGTGCAAACACAGCCGCTGGCCCGTCCTCACTAATGACAACAACAATTGAAATGGTGGGAATAGTTGAGCCTATACAGGAGAAATGAAAATGATAATTTGCAGAAGGTGTAAGACTTTCTGCTACATTATTCCCCCTGGAGTTGTGGCTTCACCCTGACATTATTCAATATCTTTTTAATTATGACTCTCTGCACAAAGAGGTTCTTGCACGTCCCCACTCGGCGCTCAGTTTAACATATTGGGAGATGATATCTTAGTTCTTGCACTTCCTGTTCTTTTAAAGAGCAATAAATGCCATGCCCAAACGCCGAGCTGTCCCTCTTCTGTTGTAGCTCCCCAAAAAACTAAGTTAGGAAAAATGTGGCAGAGGTTAATCCCTGGTTTACCCTTAGCAATTGTCCTCTCCCTTCTTCCTAGATCTGTCAGTGATTACTGACCGCAAACCATCAACTTTCATCAAATCAACGCCCGACAGTGGCGTACACAGCGTGGCAGACTGGTGGCTAATCAATCGATTGATAAAGCAGCAGAGATAAAGGAGCCCATGCCTCATCGGGAGACCTGAGGGTGGTGTCTCTGAGGGCTACCGGTGGGCGGTGTGCTAAAGTGGAACACACAACACAAGTTTAGGCCTAATCATCTCTTTATCTCCGTTCTGCTAGAAAGGATCAGCGGCTACGCTAAGCTCCTCAGGGTACCAGCCCCTCAGCTGCTCTCTGCCATCTTGCTTTGTCTTTGCTGATTTGTGTTTGCTAAGCAGAGCCAATGTTCTCAATGGCATTGTTAGTTGGTTTTTTTTCACGTGCTTATTTAGTGTTTTAGTTAATCATTTCTTCTTCTTTCCGTTGTCGCTAAAGTGCTGTTATAATTCTGATAAAGGAACAGACGATGATTGTGAAGATGATCGTAAGCCAGATAGTTGTTAAGCATTTCTTGTCAGGAGTAATTTATTCATCATCTGCTCAGAGTTCACTGGCAGCAACAGTGTGCTCAGATCTTTCTTTAAGGAAAAGTTGTAACGCTGGAATGAAAAGCAAAATCGTGTTCATGTAAAGGGCCTTGGTGGCAAGTTGCTATGACTTCAAACTCTTAACACTAAAAATAAAACTCTGATACAGTTATCTGGGAGAATCTCTAGAGATCAATATAGCAAACAATTACAGATTTTTCTCTTCTCCTGCTTTTTTATGCATATTTCCATATAATTTCTTGGACTTCAATGAAAATCACGCTTTTGACCTTGTTAACATCCATGTGGTGTTTTCTATGCACTACTCAATTCCCTTAGCACTACAATTGGTGGGTTGAAAACTGGAATAGTAAGACGTCTATTCATTTTAATCTCATCCATGAATATATTTCTGACATGTTCGTGTTAAACATTTTTCGTGATTCAGTCATTAATGTCACGCGAGCATAGGATAACTATTATGTCTTGAGAGGTTTCAATGTATTAATTGAATGTCAATTTTACAAAAGTAACTTTAAGTGGAAGACTTTAAGTTTTATCAACAGTCGTAATCCAACAGGAGTTAGAGGAGATAAAAACCTTCAATCATCTGGAAAAATAAGAGATACACCTCATACAACAATTTTTTTTTTTTTTGTTTGTTTTTTGATGATGATGATGACCTGTCGCTGGTGTTCTGTCGCTCTCTTTCACTTTCTAAAAGCGGTGAGGCACAAGTCGGTACCTGCTTTGCCACGTCACTACGAGTTAGGCCCTTTTCTTGTGTATCATCTGCTTAAAGTCTTTGTGGACTGGCTGACCATCTGCAGTTAATCTTGCATTGGATGTCCAAGATTTATTGTGGCTCTGTATTGTACACTCTGTAAGCCGTCCTAGTTCCCCCAGTAGAGTACACAGTATCAGGGTTGTGCAATTGATTACATTTCAATTTCAGTTGCAATTTTGACTTCCAACAATCAGAGAAGCAACATAAAGGAGAGAAATAAAAAAAAACAAAAAAACAAAACATTACTTTACCACCTTCTGTTTTGCAAATATGCACTGATTTTGTCGTGTGCGCGAATGCCACACACGTTTTCCACTCTCCCATAAAGCCCAAGCTCATTCTCAGCCCATACTGTCTTCGGGCACTTTCTGTGCATGGATTTCAAAAGTTTATTTGGAGTCAAAACGGTGGAAGGATAGCAACAATATTTGGTCAGCAAAATAAGACATCTGTTAAAAAAAAAGTTTAGTAAATGTCATTGTTTAAAGAATCGTGAATATATAATCATTCAGTATTGCCTGTTTATGCCATTATCGAGCAGCCTACAGGATCATAGGTTGCATTTCTCACTTATTCTCTTTACTGGATTTCTCCCACCTTTATTGAAACACGTTGCTACTTGATATTTAAATTTAAAGATTCAACGATGGAACCTGATTGGTTCTTGGTGGGTTTTTTTTAAAGCTTTTAAATACTTACTCATACTTCCGCATGTGGTTCCTGAGTTTGGGATCACGACAACGTGTCCATCTGTCCCCTCTGCATACTTTTGAGGTGGAAACAACCAGGCCAGCAGCACAGAGAGAGAAGGAGAGACAGCAAGCCGGAGTAAGAAACAGAGAGAGAGAGAGCTTGTCGCCCCAGAGGGCCTCTGTCCTGTCTGTCACTGTGCCAGAGCAATTTGCCCTGTAACTGATCCACGGACACAGAGTCTACAGGTCAACTGTGACATGCTGCTTGGTGTGTGTGTGTGTGTGTGTGTGTGTGTGTGTGTCTCATGTTGGTGTGGGTAGGTACATCAGTGCATCTGCATTCTGTCTCCCCCGATACCATGTGGCTGTCAGTCTTCATCTCTTGATGCAGAATGCAGACGTGCCTGCGTAGGAAGCACGCATGCAGCCTTTTGCCGCTAATGAATTGAGATTCAGGTAGGCGAAGGACATCACAGGGTTAAAGATGCGCAAGAGCAATATGTTGCCGCGGCAACAGTCAATGAGACTTTGTCCCCGTAAGAGAGGTTCATGTAGGGAGAGGGAGAGAGAGGGAGGCAGAAACAAGTGGAAGTGAAGCAGTTGCCATAGCTACTCTCCATTGCAGCTGCCTGTAAATTTGTCTCTCCCCAATGTGAATATGTCCATCTGACTGATGCACTAGCTTTAGCCTCATGGCTGTGTATTAAATATACAGTGCTTTGTGTGTGCAATGCCAGGTGTTTATGCTGCATGTGAAACATTTGATGCGTGTTTCAGCAGGTATTTCACATATATATATATAAAAAAATTAGATTTCAGAGTGAGCTGAAAAACTTCCATCTCTCTTCCCGTCTAACAGATGCTGTAGTGGTTATTTATGTGGTTGTTTCTGCACTACTGCTCTCCCATATCCCTGAGCCGGCACACGCACATATACACACAGAAGCCAATAGGGGCTGTCACTGTGCCACAGTCTAAGTCTTTTGCACCATATGCTCGG
>KV751344.1:393881-414387 GCA_001698575.1 Mola mola
ATATTAGAAATATATTACAAATTGTTCACGTGACCCCTGGTGCTCAGCATATGGATTCTGAAGACCAGTTCAGTCATAAACGTAAGGGTGCAGGTTTGTATGTAGATGCTAGAGCCATTTCCATATATTTATCCAATATTATATAAACATATATACATATACAGTATATCCAATATTATAGGAAGACAGTATTAGCCCTCCCGATATTTATTAACAGTTATATTTTATAGTTTTTATAGTTGTATTAATATTTCAGTCTGCTTCTAGTGCGGTGCTGAGGGAAGGATGGCTTAGGGTTATTTCCACTGCCGAGGTAATATGCATGAGGCTGTGTCATTAACAGTCTCTAGTTGTGAGAAAGAATGACTTTGCGGAAGCAACACCGCTTGGAATATTATGTTTTTTTCAGAGGAAACTTTCTTTAACATTTACACAGTGACCCTTTAAAGCTTCTGTGGCACTGACTTCCCCCCCTGTTTAAGTTTTCTTTGGAACTCCTATGTCTTACCCCTTTTTGTATGACAAAATACCCTTAATACAGTCTGACTTGTGTAATAACTAAAATTGGTTACGGTTTGATGCAAGTAGACTTTAATTTATACAGATTCTCACTTTGCCCTTCATGGAATGTAAAGTGGTTGAAGCAAGTGCACTGAAGGAATTTAGACATTTGAATGGTAGCACACACACACACACACACACACACACTTTTTATGAGATTATTTGAAGTAAGTATAACATAAATCTTTCCACCATCTGTTGGCATTCACAACAACAAGGTCTTATGCTTTACCATTCCTTCATCTCAGAATCCAGCTCTGCTCTGCTTTGTTCTTCTCAGTGCGTTGCTACTCCTGCTGCCCATTTGAATCTGCTTTTCCCCAGTGGCGACTTGGCATCAATTCATCCTTTTCTAAAACCTGTACCGGGTTCCATTTTTGAACTATATCCCGAGCCAACGCAGCGACTTTGTGTCCTCCAGTACGAAGAGCTCCAAGGGTCATGAAGGAGTTGCTCTATTTTGATAACTAACAAATGTTCCTTTTGTTTAATTTTTTGATACTTTTTAATTACGAAGCAGTTTAATTTAGGCCTTGAAACATACGAGTCATATTTAGTCACGTTGAATACAGGGCAATTAAAAATGGAAACTGTTATTTAATTCTGCCTCTTGCACTTTCTGTGCTTCTTTTTTACCATCTGTATTATTCCTGTGCATACATTTCAAGAAAAACAAAAAGAAATCAAGCACAGACAGGACCGGCAGCAGTAACAGCTTCGGGATGAGAAATCATCCTTCTCTCTCGTTTTTTTCCCCATCTGGCTGATTGAGAGACGTGATCTCTTTCGCTCTGTCTCTAACAACACCTTTATTCAACAGCCGCCTCTCCAGCCGCACTGGCATTGTACGCAAATACTAACTGCGGTGGAATCACTCATTGTGCTAAGTTTCACCCGCAGCGGAGGGAGGGAGAAAGAAGCGGCCAGTCTCTGCCAGGGTCTCTGCGGGGAATTTTGCAGAGTTCAATATGTAATAAAAGCTACGTCGGGCCACTGAGCACTTGACCTTGCCTTGGCTGCCTTGACGACAGACATCCTCACAGAACATACGTCAACCCCACCCCCAATGTGCTTTTCATATCCCTCCACCACAACAGATAAACGTGAGAGTCAGGGAGGGAAGAGAGGATAAAAGTGAGACCATGCATTCATTCAGACATTAACAACGATGATGAGAGCAGAGAGGTGGAACGGTGCGGTACAAAGCTTCGAGCACGTTTTTGGTTAGCACATGTGTCGGCGCACTGCACCCAGCATGAGCTGTGCATGAACACCACGGCCAAGACAAGTATGCACAGAATAGGGTGGGAGATTTTGAGCGATGAGAGAAGTGACAGCAGGAGAGAGAGGGGGGTGGGAGGTGGGGGTGCAGTATTTGCCTGTGATGCTAAAAATAAAACCTGCAGCGCCACTTCTGAGAGTGCACTGGAGCCGACTCTCATCTAGAACACAATTTATATATGTGGCTGTCTGTACACGTGCAAGCGGCAGATAGGGCATCTTATATCTGTTCGGTGCATCGACTGAACACACACACAGACCCGTCATTTCTTTTTTTAAATGTTTCACACATTCTTCTGCACCGTTACTTTGTAAAACTTAGGTTTTCTGTTCACGACGTATTGGAATGAAAAATCTGTGCCCTTATCTTCAGCAGGGGGTCTTTAGTGTGTGATGTACCAGGAACAGACAGCAGCGTGAAAGTGACCTGACAGGACCAGAGAAGACATTAAGGCACTCTCTCTCACACACACACACACACACACACACACAGGTACGCGCACACAATTCTCAGTCTCCATAGCAACTTTCAGCAGAATTGATGAGCAAAGTCCTCTTGACTCTATGTGGGAGAGAGAAAGGGGGACTATGGTGTCTTAAGTGTGTGTGTGTGTGTGTGTGTGTACGCACAGCTGAGGCCCTAATCCCGGCTCAGAAAATAGTGGACCAGTCTGTCCTCTCTCTCAAAGTCACACGCTGTACCACCCCCAACTCACACACACACACACACACACACACATTCCCATGGGCAGGTGAGGCACACACAGCCGCCCTCCTGCACTGACACACGCATTAATACCAGACATGTATTCAGACAGCTCTTGCAGTTGTGCAGCGGCTCCCTGGGCGCTCCCCAGACGTCATTTCTCCTCAGTTTGTCGTGGCCTTGCTGCTCTCTCACCTGACACGCTTCCAACTTCTTTGCCTTTTTCTGTTCTCAGTCTGTTTTCCCAAACCATTTCCTCTTGTCTTTTCTCCCCCTTATAGATCCACACCTTCAGAAACCTGCGGAGTGCAGTCACCTCAACATTGTCCACCACTAACGGGCCTAACTTATTTTCTTTTTGACATTCACCTTCCTGTCTCTCTGTCTCCATCTCTCTTTGTTCCTTGTTCCTCCCTCATTTTCTCTTTCATTTAATCTTCACTTCACCTACTCTTTAAAAACTGAGTTATGGGCCAGATTATGCTGATGTATGTTTTCCACGTCAAACAATCAGCTCTATAAGTTAGGAACCACGGGCTGGTAATAGCCATGGATGGATCATCATTACGGAGGGGCTGACAGCCTTTTGAATCATCGTGCAGCACTCTGAGGCTAGCTGGGAGACTTTGTTCTCCCTCGAGGATAGTGGAGTTGTTTATAGAGCCAGAACGAGCATCCCTCGCTTCATACTATTCAGATTGACTCTAATAAAGAAGGGCCGTTAGCGAACGTAAATAGAAAGAGCAGAACAGCAGTCAGCGTTCGTGCTGGAATCTGCAGTGACAACATCTTCTGTGTATGTATCCCAGTCTGTGTTTGTGTTGACTGAAACTAGCACAGCCTTTGAGCTCTGGTTGCATGCAGCTGACACAAATACATATTAAACAAGGTATGGCATCAGGATGCAGCATGTTTAATATGCCTCTGCATTCATACCCTGTTTGGGGTTTGTTTTTTTTGTTAATCTTAGTCATGCAGTTCACAGACACATTTTCAGGTGTAAAAGATGAATCCTCCACTAAACACTTTTACACTTAATGATAATATTTACTGTTGGTGTCTTTTAAAAAAATGTTATTTTATGTGAAATTATTACAGTTAAAAATCTGAACCTTCCTGGTTATTCAACTTCAGCTGCCTCGAGTGATTTCCCGCATCCCCTTAAATTATTCTTATCAATCCCGAGAGAACCGGGAGTTGATGCTGGGCTTTCCATTACCACATTGTGAGGCTTCATTACTGATTAATCTACTGAGATTGTGTTCAACCCCAAAATGAAAACTCCATCATTATCGACATCATTATCTATTCAAGCTTTTTGTATCCCAGCAAAGCAGCTGTGCAGCATTCTCCTAAACAAATTGTGACCATTTTAAAAAAGCCCAGAGATCATTCAATGATTATAAAAACCTTCTTCACACCATTTTATAACCCGAAACATCCAGCTCTTTATTGTTTCTACAGCCAAAGCAATTATTGCAGCTTTAAAGCACATACCTAGTTATATTGTTAAGATCAATGCAAAATCACAAACATCTAGAGCTTGACAGGTGGAGCAAAACTATAGGATTATCAATCAAAGCTATATATTGGCTGTCACTAGTGTGAATATCAGGGAATGCCCCTGATATTCGGCCGTGACAACATTTGTCATTTAATGGCTGGAAGTTTCTTCTAGCATTTCATACATTTCTCTTCCAGCACTTCCAGCTCCTTATATTCACATCATTTCCTCATTGTTTCCCTCACTGCTGCCTCACTGCCTCCACAGCCCATTATTCCAGCCTGTGCCATTCCACGCCAGGCTGCACTGTTACTGCATCGCTTTTTAGGTTCCAGAAACAGTGGGTCCTACAGGGGCACAGCTGGCCACAATTGTCCCTCGCATCTCCTGCGCTAACGCTCAATCCACCCTGCTATCACCGCTGCATTAACCCATCAAGCCTAACTAACACAGCACCTGGGGCCAGGAGTGTGTCTGTGTGTGCTTATCCCTTTTCATAAACACCTATGACACAATGCACACGATATGAATGGCAATAAGTTATTTGCATTATTGGGAAGGTGAGTTCAAGGACAGCACTGGTGATTGACAAGAGGAAAAGCATGATCATGTCAAAGGCCAGAGGAGAGCTGACATGAGTACACACACTGTTTGCGTAACATACACGAGCATTATAAGCCGAGGCAGCAGAGGGAAAGCGTTAAACAAAGCAAAAGTGGCAGGAATGGTGAGAGTGCACTCATGTGTTCAGTTCTCTCTAACGCGCAGGCTGGCCGTGGTGTCTCGCTGGTCCTCTAACAGATGCTGCGAGCAGTGCAAGCGCTGGGTTA
Source organism: Mola mola (assembly GCA_001698575.1). Lineage (NCBI taxonomy): Eukaryota > Metazoa > Chordata > Actinopteri > Tetraodontiformes > Molidae > Mola > Mola mola. The sequence continues at coordinate 398,764 of KV751344.1, forward strand.
CACCTGCTCCTGTCTGCTGCTCCACTTCCTCTCCCATGCACAGCCACCACATCCTTGCATTTTGCCTTCCCCAGCTAGGCCACCTCTTGGCCTGGCCACTTTCCATGGTGTGCCCCGCTCCTATTAGCCTCTTTTTCTCCACCCGCTTCCCACACAGAGGCTAAACTACAGTTACTTGCCTCGAGCACGCACCCTCACACATACACACGAGTATGCATGAGTTTCTTTAAATTCACTTTAGCCGGTCTGTGACTTTAGTGGCTTCAGATTGCATGTTAACATTGAGAAACTACTGTCCAGCGCACCCACACACACTAACGTTCAACCTGTTGCAACATCTGGCCTATTAATTGAGAACCTCGCTCAGACTCTCTGAGATGTTTAATGCGTGTGACAAGACCTCGCGCCAGACCTCAGGTTGATATATTAAATTATGTTTAGGTGATAGAATGGGGGTTAATAAATACATGGTGATTGTAGCAGTATCCACCAATGTTACTGCAGTTCTCTTTGGGTGATTTTCCAGTCCATTACTAATAAAGACAGCATTGATCTAATTATTTGACATACAACGCTACAGACGGAAAGTGAGGGAACTTACACATAAATATGTGGAAATGTTTTTGTCTTATCGGTCAGCAGCTCTATCCTCAACACGCACCATTTCAAGAGTCAGATAGTCACATACAAATATGTCTTTTTACCAATAAAGACTCTGTTCAGAGTGTTTATGTTGTACATGGCAATCACAGTTTAGAAGTCCCTGAACGGTTCAGGAAAGGACCCCGGTGGGAAGTAGTAATATGTTTTCATATTGAAAGCCATGTCATCTGTTGAGTTTTGAATGAGGCAGATGATACCGCTAAAGTGGTGCCACAACAAGCTTGACCCCCCTGTGCACTACCTTTTCTTTTCTGCGTAACGCTTTTTCCTCAACATACCTGGAAGACAACATTTGAAAGCGCGGAAAACGAAAATGACTCCTTGAAGTTGTTATGCAATCCGGGAAGCCGTAGTATTACCAAGAATATGAATGGAAAACAAAGGAATTTCAAGCCTTGATTCTAATGAAGTGTGCTTAAATAAAGGTGAACACGTCATTCTGAAATTGAAAGGCAGAAATTGGGGAGCATTTTGTGTTTGTGATATTTGCACATATACTTTTACGGCCTCTCCAGGGACCTTTGTTGCCTTTTGTCAATGTTTATGCATAAAACTGTTGACAGTTGAATTAGTAAAGAACACAGTTATGAGGTCACTTTGTCCTTGGTGTATTTGTTTTTATTTTTTTTCTTATATATATTTTTTTTTGTTGTTTTTTTCTGTGTGGGTGTTTCTACTCCGCAACAAACAGTAGAGCATTTGCTGGTGTGGTGAACACACTATATATCTGATTGTGTCTGTATTTAAGTGTTCGTAAAAGTTTGTAAAAGTACAGTGTAAGAAATGCATCCTGGTATGTTTATCATGTTTAGCAGAAAACACAAGCGTTAAAATGCCTTGTTAACTGCAGTGGAAGATCCCAAGTAAAAGACCATGTAATAACCATGTAATAACCATGCTAGATTATCACAGATTATGAAATTTGTCTGTTCAGGACCACATATCCACCACAATGGAGCTAACGCTGCTTTTCCATGGCATGGTACCCGCTCAAGTTGTCTCAACTCTACTTGCTTGTGGCATTTGGTGTATCCTTTTCCACTGGAATCAGTAGCTCCACAATATACTGTAGCTGGTTGTTATGGGGACATTGCTGTAGATTGCCTTGTCACCAGTCACTATCGTGAAACATAAATACAACAGAAACAGTGGGGTATACTTAGGGGTTTTGTTTTAATTCTTGGTTTGCTGCTGTTTGCCAAAGTCGTGACCTCTCTCGCCACTTTGAAGGTTTCTCCGCTGGCATTTAAATAGATGGAAACAAATGTGCTCATTAATTGGCTAACTCCAAAATAAAAGTTGTTCTGATGAGGGAAATTAGACTAACAAAATAATGGGCCATATCCACTAAAAACGGAGAAAAGCGCTATGATTCACGCAGAATTAGCACACGTCTGAGTCATTTCAGTGCCTCATCCACAAAGGAATTTGCATTAAACACACCCACAGATTTGGCGCTGAATACAGTTTGCACCTGGAATTGTAAAATAGTCATGTCGCAATGAAGTAGTGCCTTTGCGCCAAGATCACAATTGAGTCGACAATGACTCAAACAGTTTCATGTATTGATTTATTGTGTATCAAAAGTGAAAAGAAAAAGAAGTGTCATGGTTGGCACCCTGCGTGGCAACCTCCAGCATCAGTGTGTGTGTGTTCCTGAATCTCATAGTATGTCCCGACCCGTACATCTTGGAGCAGAGCTGTCCATAGTCCCGACTATTTGGATCAACATAAAGTTCAATGTGACATAACAGTGAGGCCCGCGACTTGTATTTCAGGACGAGAAGTTGAGTTGCATTGATTGCTCTGGTTTGTTTGGGTTTTTGCCTGTCGTTTTGCTTTTGTTTTGAATGAAGCATTCTGCTTTTTGTGAATGACCTGCTTGTCCCCTGAGAAAAAGCCACCACGAGTGTACGTGAAACTGTTAAAATTCCTTATACGGAGCCCCTAAAGTCCGCAAAGTGGTCCTTTTTTAATGATTATTTTATGAAGTTGATGGCATGGCCTACATCTGTGTAGTCCTTCCTTTGGCTAAGCTTGTTGTCCTTCCGTATCGGTAGCAAATGATTTCTGCAGATGACAGTACTGTGTCTAAGAGCTAGAGCCCGCATGTATGTCTTTGCATGTTTTTCCAAGGTCAAAATAAAATGAGATTGTGATTTGTTTCCATTTTATGTGACAATAGCACTTAAGTTACTGATCTTAAGGATGCAAGATCATTTTTGCACAAAAGATCGTTCACTTCTTTGCTTATGCGCACAAGATAAAGGAAAAAAAAAAATATCGCTTTGCGGGACTTTAGGTGTTCCTTATTAGAGGCTCCGTACAGATGAAAACACAGCATATTACTGAAATTAAAGGCACTTCTATTTACTGCCAAATCCAAAAAAGTTATCACAAGATAATTTTCATATAGAGCAGGTTTAGACCATAATTTACCCCTTGAATATAACTTACAGTAAACCCAACATTCTCTTTACAAGTAACATTGTAAAGCAGAACATGACACAAAGCTAAAATCACTGGCCAATATCGATGCACATTCCTCCAACAAATCCTTTTAGAAGCATGCCTGGCACTATGGTTCCTTCGCCTGGCTACAATCTGTGCTGCCATGTTTATCAGATTTGGCCAGGAATGACAGTCCTCATATATGTAACCCAGTTACTACCAGCTGAATGTCACTGAGTAAGTAGAGAGGGAGACATTGTGCCAATTTAATACAAGGGTCTCAGTAAATTGCACCACTTAAACGGGTGCTTTTAAATTAGTGCCGGCCTCTTTGATTTAGATAATATTTGCATAGGTAGGGGGCAATTTTGTGCAGAGTTTTTGAATATTCCCTAATTCAAATGCCTACAAATGGAACAGGCGCACCCTGGATGCTATTTTTTTTCCCTCTAATTTGCACAGTTTTACCACGCAAAAGCAGCACAATATATTTGTGTATTTTGCCCAGTGTCTTTGGCACACAAACTCTGAAGGAGAGCTGCTTGTACTGTACATGAACAAAGCATTGAGTCTGTTTGTTGTATATTTGAGAAAATAGAATCAGATCAAACGGTGGGCGTTGTCTTACACGTGTAAACATGAGATATCTGCGTGACTTTGCGAAAATAAGCTGTTTGAGAGTCGCTTTGAGCAGATGTGAGTTATGTAAAAAGCCAATTGGAATTGGAACCTGATCTGACAACCTGGCAGTTGTCATGCATCCTGTCCCATCTCAATTTGAGTTTGGTAAATTCCGCGCAGTCCTATATGGGAACAAGATGAGGGGATATGTTTATTTAATTCTTTCACCCTCCTCTTTGGCTCTCTTACTGGTTAAAATACTGCTAACTTTGGCGTTGGAAAAGTCCAGATTTTTCACAGCTGATTGAAGAAGGGACATTTTAATTTATTTCACAATTGGTCGACTACTAGTCTGATGATTTACCAGTAAAGAGAGACACACAACCTATTCAAATCTAACATGACACAAACCATTTATCATTGGCAGTATATTTTGCATCTTTGCATTTTGCCACATTCTTCACACTGTTCAAATATGCACCATATACCCATGGATAATGTATGGCATGAATTTTGCTGATGTAAAATAGTCCAAGGTGCAACAACACCTCAATAGTATTCATATATTGTGTATGCCAGTGTGTTTGAATGGGCTAGTAAATGCAGAAAAGGAAAAAGGCTCTTCCTGCTCCTCTGTTGTTAGAATCTGCAGCACTGCAGAGCGGTCCGCCAGGAATTCATTCAATTCCAAACTTTAGTTGGCGCCAGCCCATCTTTTCCTTCTTATAGTCCTCAGTGTGACTTTACACCTTTTTATATAGAACCAATTCTTGCTCACTCTGCTTCTGGCCTGGCTAGATATGCTCCTCAGTTGCCTAACAACTTCACCCCCAGCATGCCCTTCCATTTCTTCTGCCTGGTCTTAATCAGTTTTAGGCACCAACTGTCCATTGGTGAACATTTATTAGATGGGAACTTTTTCCTACACCACAGAAAACTGGCCATTTGAAGAACGAGTTTTATCTCTCGGTATTTGGACACTGGGAAAATAGTTCTGACTGGCTGATCTTAATTTGATTGTGTGTTTGTTTTAAATCTGAATAGACCATTTGAGCACATTTAAACATTCTAACCTTTGTTTGTCATTGTGTGATGTATATTTATCAGCCCTACTTTTTGGCACCTGATATGTGTTGCTCTTTCTGTCTTAAGCAAGATGTTACCTTGAGTAAATGTATGAAACTATGACTAAGCTGCTTCTGCTCCACTTTTGATTCTTTGGCCTATTTTCTTTTTCTAATGCAGTTTTCAAGGTAATAAGTAATACTAGATCAAATATATTCCCTTATGATTAAGCCTTGATTAATATGCAGCTACTCAATATTAACAAAATGGAGGACTTTCAATGCATTATGTTTTAATTAGCGGCATCCCTTATTAAGCATATCCTCCAGTTGATATTGTAGATGTTCAAGATATGCAGAGTGGCCAGTGTTTTATGGACAGGGCACAGTGAGGCAGATGTAGATGATTAGTTTTTGGTTAATCACTCGTGGATTAAGCATAAGGAGAAAACAATGACAACGGATACCACTAACAAGGAGTCTGACATCACTCAATTTGCATTTTCATAAACATGTTTTTTTTTGTGCACAGTTGTAAGTAAAGATTAGGCTACAATAATGTTAGTACTATTGCACTCATTGTAACGTTAATGTCTCTACAGTGTTATAAAGTACAAAAGGTCCTGTCAAAACCATTTGCATGCACCTGTGAGATTAATTGGCCAGTCGAGCAGAAATCTAACCACCCACTGAATTGTATTTATTAAAACAACAAAAAAAATCCATTTCACCTTTCCTGCTCAGTTTCCAGACTGTAGTGCAGGAGCCGAGGCAATGATTCTTTTCCTCCTGAATGAAGTCGATTCCTCCTGGAAGACTAACCGTCTTCACCTTTCGGGCAGCTGGGAAACAATACACAATACACTTTGATGTTGAGCAGCTACAGCCTTGATTCACTAACAAACCTGTGCTACATATTCACTGCTACTGACAACTCGCTGTTTACTCTTCTCCTCATGCTCTGCTTCATTCACCATCACTCTCCTCTGCTTTCAGTCCATTAGATGTCTGCAAAACTCCCTAATACTTGCACTTAAATACCTTTTGTAAGAAATTGTTAAATGATATCAACCATTGACTGTATATAAAGATGGACGACATGAGAGCCTAACAGCATCATTGACCCCTGGAGGTTGCAGTATGAGTCATAACTTCCTCTTCCTCATTTATATTAGGTAGGACTCAGGTAGCGTTCCTTTAATAATTTTTTTTCCCGAACGTGGTTTCTGGCTTTTTGGGCATTCTAATCACGATGTTTTATGTTCTCTTTTCTGCTCAGCAGAGCCCTGTCCAGACTTGTAGTGTGAGGAAAAACTTCATACTGGAGACAGACCGCCTCCAAATGTTGTCAACGGTTCAAAATGGCAGCACTCCTGTCCCTTATATTTTGGCGATACAATGTCCATCTTTATGTTGGTCCCACCGGTCCCCCCTTCACTCTTCTGGTGTTTCAGAACCAAAAAGCAGAGCTCCAAGGACACTGGTTCATGCCGAGCCAGTGATTGACATTGCTAGAATAAACACAATCATAAAAATATTTGTGTGAAGTAAATATTTATACTGTGTCCTGCTGATCACTGTATTTCGAATTGGTCTCTACCCCTCTTGTGCGTGTTGTTCCATATGTAAAGCTTAATTAACACCGCCCAAGGTCAAATGTTAACTTTCACACTGTAATTAACACTTATTACCAGTTTTCCAAGTCTATGTCCTGTTTTAGTGCTTCGGTTTTGTCTATTATTAGAGTCATTAGTGGCTGTACTCTAAAGTACAACACACAGTACCGTATGAAGGTCATCAAGTACTGATATAAAATGTATTAAAAGTGAACACATTAGCTTAACATTATTTGAGCAAACCAATTGGCTCCCCTGACAATATCTTTTTTTTTTGACATCATCTGTATAATAATATGATTTTGGGCGGCACAGATTATGATATTTCTCAGTTTTAATAAGTAGTCTCTCATCATCCAGTTTTCTATCAAGAAACACTTGACACTCAAATATTTTTTTTAACTATGTCTGTATGGCTGCTTCTATGTATCTCCCGCCCCGCCAGATCAGTTCAGACAAGCTTACTTCTTCAACCATCCTCCTCTCTGCATCCTTCTCTCTCTCTCTCTGTGGTGTCCTAGGCTAGTCAGGGCGCAGTTCAAAGTGAACCCCCCTATCTTCCTCTCACAGTTTGCTTTCCCTCGTCCGTCCCGACCCTCCTTCTTCTCCATCCTCCCTCCCTCTATGCCCTCCTTTCATTCCACTGCCCCCTGCGTCCTCAGCACTGTGGGTCGTGCCAGTTCAGAGTGTCAGGGTGAGCGCTTGGCTCCCGATATGACAGCCTGTCCGAGTGAATACACCTTTCTCTCCTCTCCTTCTCCTGGTCTTTCTTGAGCCTTCTCTTCTGCCTCTCTAAGAAGCAGCTCCTTTCAACTCTCAACTCTTCCAGGCACAGCCTTTCTCTCTTACTGCTGTCAGATTTCTGCTCGCTCCACCGTTCTCTTCCTCCTCTGTTCGTGGTCCCGTCGAGCCTTCTCTTCATCCCCCGTAAGCCCTTGTTGGCCCAACCGTCAATCACTGGCTCGTCCCGTCCTCTCTTATTACCATGTATGTCTCCAACCCTAATAGATGTCCCTCTGTCCATGTGTCTATAACTTCTTCTGTCTCCTCCTCTATCTTCATGCACCACACCACCACTGTCACCCTCCATCTTTTCCTCATCCATCTTTCACCTTATCTTGATTTTCTCTAATTCTCCCATGTTGTACTTTTTCTAATGAAAAGATCTGTTCATTCTGAATCTTAGGATCATTCATATTTATTTTTGAAGACATTGTTTTAATCCGCTATGTGCTCTAAAGTAATAAACACAATGTCCTAATATTCCTAATCAATTCACCTAAACATTATTCATCATTTACTTACTTGTGTGATGCTGTCCTTTTTATGAGTGCCGAACCTTTAGCAATTAATAAAAGGAGGGGATTAAACCACGTAATAATATGTGTAATTACATCCAATAGATGCTTTTACACAGTATGGAATCACTGTTGAGCTGAATTCTGTACGCAATAAAGTCCCACAACATATCCTGTTGGGAGCTTTTAATGCAGAAAATATCATACTGGAATCACTATAACCTACGATTCTTACCATTGTTTTTAACCATGAAGACAATGTCAGGATTCATTTACAAACACAATTCTAATAAAGTTGAGATATTGTGTAAAATGCGAACGAAAACGGAATACAGCGATTTGCAAATACTTTTCAGCCGAAAGTGTATTCAAAAGCACATCATTCACAATGTGGCAACTTTTTTGTAAACATGACCACTACACTAAGGTTACCACTGCCGATACATACAAAGAATGAATCCAATAGAACTTTCATTCATTCATTCATTTTCTACCGCTTATCCCGTTAGGGGTCGCGGGGGGGCTGGAGCCTATCTCAGCATCTTGGGGCAAAGGCGGGGTACACGCTGGATGAGTCGCCAGTTCATCGCAGGGCTGACATATAGAGACAAACAACCATCCACACTCACATTCACACCTACGGGCAATTTAGAGTGACCAATTAACCTAACCTCCAGTTTGCATGTTTTTGGTTTGTGGGAGGAAGCCGGAGTACCTGGAGAAAACCCACGCAGACACAGGGAGAACATGCAAACTCCACACAGAAACATCCTGACCCAGAATCAAACCCAGGACCTTCTTGCTGTGAGGCAACAGTGCTAACCACTGCACCACTGTGCCGCCCCCAATAGAACTTTCTTTTTATTATTTATTTGACTGTCAGTCATGCCTGCTAAATAACTCACATAAAATCAATGAATGAATAACAATTCCTTTAAAAAAATACCCTTCTGTTAAAGTTTTGCCTCAATTAGAAAAAAAAAGGGAATTTTACATTAATAGTAAAAAAAACTATAGCAACGATAGCAACATCAGAGATATGATATTGAATAGTTCATCAGGAATGGTTGGCTCTAAATAATCCACTAAGTAAATAGTTGTTTTTTAACAACAAATGGACTGGTCATCCGGAACAATAAATGTGATCGTTTTGTTTGCCGTCTTCTGCTTTTGGGCTCATTGTGGAATTATTCCCTTTGTTTGATTGCGGTTTCTGACCTCTGGTTCTGTAGGTTCCTTGTTTGCCTCCTTTTCTAAGGTGAACTGGATTTCTTGGATGAAAAACAGTTTTATATGTGTAAAACTGCTTGTAACGATAATGGATTTGAATAATAATAACGCTAACATTTATATAGTGCCTGTCAAGGATCCCAAGTTAACGATTGAAGGCCAGTTTGAACAAGTGAGTTTTTAAATTGGTTTTGAACGTGTCCAAAAACCTGTGTACTCAACAGTACCGTTCCATCTTTATTTGATATTCTGATGGAGGTATCTGTATCAGAACAGTTGTAGTTTTAAAGGAATGATGTGGCCACATATTAAAAATTCTTATGTTTCTACAATGAAGTGATTTATATTACTTTCATGTCCGTCAAACAGGAAGCTGGAGCCAGGAGATGTTTAAAGTTGAAAGCATTCACTTGCCAATTCATTGCATGTCCATTCTAGCTTTGGAAGTGATTCAGCTGCCATTAAACTGATACTCACAATTATAAACTCAAACACACTATCATTTCAAGGACCCTGGATCTCAAAATAAGCATGTTGTCTTTATGTTCCCTCTCCCTTAAACAACCTAAATCACACCACAAGTTAATAAAGTGAAAAGTATAAGAGGTTGTACTGTTTTATACCTGACCTTTGGCCTCTGGTGTTAGAAGGAACTTCTCGAGGAAACACAGGCAACACATCACATTCTGATTGTTAGCATATTGTTTGGCTCCATAATCAGCCATAATTAAGGACACTTATACTGTTGTCCCCCAGGCTGATTAGTTTGCACAGCAGTGTTAGCAATGGTTAACAAATACTGCGAAAAGGTCACTATTTCTATCTTTACCACTTTGTGTTTGCACTACCAGAGTTCTCCCTCTTCATTACTCTGAATTAGCAGTTAGCATGGGTTAGCAGCTGGGAAGTTTCAACGCCTCCCCTCTTCATTGGTTTGCATTTGTGGTGAGGATAGTGCTAGGAGTTCCAAAGTCTTCTCCCATTAGCAGCTGTTTAGGCTCGGCTTTCCCTTCTAATTACTGTGACTGACAGCGTAGCCAAGAGTAGAGCCAGGCACTCAGAGGACAACGGACCAGCGCCCATCTCACTCAGCTTAAGCACCCGACATGCACATGAAGACATAAAACACCCACCGAGCCACAACTGCAGATGACAATGCCGCAAAACTCAAATATTATCTACACATTGTATTTATGTGTTATTTAATGTGACGGTATCTATTCTATAACAACTAATCATTGTAGCATATAGCACATTACCCCCTAAAACCTACTTCTGGGGTCATCAATTCAAAGGTGTGGCCCTGCTCTCCTGTTGAAAAAATGACCTTCCAATCACATACTTACATATCTTACACAAGGAATAAGTTGACAATATTCTTGACAACGACTACAAGCCACAATTACACACACAGTGACACACAGACAGAATCAATAGCCACCGATGGAACTTGGGTGTGAGCCCACAGGAGGTAGAGTATGTCTTCGCATCTCGTGTTGGATGCGGTCATGTCTCTCATCTCATTGTCCCAATTCTGTGGCTACTGTGTCGAGAGCCCCTGTGACCACATTTCATTGCCAACACGTTCAAAGGATTTTGATTATTATTTTTGTGCTTGTTTGAGGGCTTTTGCTTTACTGCAGCATAATATGTCGTAACCTATCCATTAAAAGCTTAGTTTCTTTTAACTTATTACGTTTTTATGATGATATGAGAAAAAAACATAGTGTGTTGATCTAATATCCTATTGGGATTGTGTTTTTAAAACTAATAATACAGGTACTCTTTGAACAAATGCCAATGTGAAATCTTGCTTAGAATTCCAGATTTGAAGGGAATTTAATAGGGTGGAAGTAATCTCTTACTCTCTGTAGACGAAAAAATACTCACTGCAAGCTAGAATGCTGCATTGTAAATACAAGCATCTTAATGTGTCCCCAAAAAACAGGGGCGTTATGAAATTGCCAGCACAGAAAATCAGATCGTTTGTATTGGAAGCAGGATCTTTATGTGTTTTCACACTAAACAATACCCCTGATATCTGGAGCTCATTGAATTTTCAACATTTTCTTACATCAGGATGAGCCACCAGGTGGAGATTTTGCTCAAAATGGTTGCAGTCATATTTCCATTACTACGTTTAGAAATCTAAACCAAACAAATGAACATCAGAGATCATTTGCATGAATGTAGACACACAAAAAACACATTACGGATTTTCAGGGATACACAGTTTTAGTTGTGTGTTGACTGCAAGATGTAGACCTTTGTCCGTTTGAATTTCAGTCATGCTCTACATTGACGTATTTTAGGTAGAAAAGTATCATTTTACTCTACGGAAGTCTTTGTTTGGCACATTTGTACTGCAGCAAACCTCACCAGGAATCCAAAAAATGTGTATCTTGCCAAAAAGTCATGCCTCTCCATGGGAACTGTAGCTGCGTTAGGCAGGTTTCTTGTAATCGCTTGATTTTCTAGTAAAATGCATAGACTGCGTACGTGGGGGAACAGCAGCACTTCTTTGAAGCATTGCACTTTGTGTTTGGCGTCAGTGCCGCTCAGTGGTCCTTGATCATGGTATGACAGCAGGACGTGAGAGACCACACGGTGAAGGGGCTAAAGAAACACAGGGTGGAGAGTGAGAGCGTGAGAGAAGAGCGCACTGGATCAAGTTATCAGTTAGAGTGATTGCAAAAACAAAAGATGTGGCATGCCACTGAGAGTTGGAGAGCAAGAAAGTGTAAAAGTCTCAGAGTTCACGCAAATGGAAAGGTCGGATCAGGAGAGCGAAAGGGACACAAATCAACACCTACCGATACCAGTCTACTTACTAATACCACCATACTAATGTGCACCTAATGTTGCTGAAAGATTACTGCTTTCTCCTAAACAACATTTCATTTAGCTTAAATGTGCACTGTAATTAAGTGTCACTTGATGATCTCTAGATAAGGAGACTGATAAAGACACGTAACCCCACCGTCACCACTACCACTATCCCAACCCCCGAAGGGGCCTTTGGTGTAGGAATTGGTTGAGAATTTAGAGTTGGATTTCAGTTGTTGTATCATAGATTGGTCTAAAAGTTGTGACTTTGTGATTCGATCAACAACTGAACAATATTAAAGCCAACATGGAAATTATCTAAAATTCCATGACCACTCTGCAACTCAAATTACATTAGAAAGTTGCCAAACTGCTACTGGACAGAAACTGTAACAAGATTCCTTTGCCAAGCACTGTTTAGTACGCCATGAATCAAATCAAGGTTTTTAACGTGCTTAATCTGCACTGTCGTCCTCCAGTGTGCACCAGCATCAGAAACATTTGGGAACAAGCATAAGCATCCAGACATCTTGTATAGATGTGTAATGCTGGTACCCTTGAGTAAAACTACAATTCTGGCTGTAGAATCTAATGGGTCTAGCAGCTTAAAGTTTCCCTATTCGATTCAAAGGACATTGACATGACTGCAAGTATCACTTAATCAAAGTTCAGCCATCTATGCTACGAGTAGATGAAATAAAGAAGAAAAACGTGACCAATTTATGCATACCTACTGATTACCTTGTCTCAGAATCACAGAGAGGCATTCAATCTAGGATGCTGCCACACACATCTAAATCACTGAGTCATTGTTCAACAGTGACTTCTAATCACAAAAACAAAGCTGCTCATCTTGACCCCATGATGATGGAAATCAATGTCCTCATGCCACTCCTCCACCCGTCACTATATCTGCCTTTTGTCATTTTTCCATCACCTCCATATCCCATGCTCAAGGCTTATAAAGAATTATGAATCCCACTTCATTCATATCCTCACCAAAATCATACATATATTCAGCTTCAGTGGCTCACAGCTGCTCGCCTCATTTTCATCAACAGGGAAGTAGGCGACGTCAAGGAAAACTTGTTGTGCTTTCTCCCTGCGGGAATTTAGTAAATACAGATGCTGATAATAAACTGAGTGACAGATAAATCTGAATGTAAAGTGTCAGACTTGCATACACAAACATGCATGTTTGGTACTGGCATCAGTGCTAACCACAACATTATACAGTAGGGTCTTTATGAATGCCATTCTAAAGTTTAGTGTTTCCACCATCACTCAGTTTCATTGCCTGAACACGGGATAACACTCCAACTTTTACCATTGCATACAGAAAATTTATTCCACAGCACAACACAAATAAGTTTATGGGAAACACAAAATTTCTGCCAAATGTTTCCAAACCCTCTAACCACAGGGTCCAGTGCTGTATCTGGTCAGGCCTCTTGGTGTGTGAGCCCTTAAAAGAATAAGGTCACAATGGCCAACTAAGAAAATTTATATTGTTGCTATCATTTACTTGGGAACACAATGATGAATGAGTGTTACAATGGTAACAACTGATTGATTGTGATAAACTCAATAAACCCTTTCACTCTTAGCCACTCACAATGGATTTTCTGTCCACTTATGGCTTTACAACGACAGCTATTGTCAGAAGTAGGTTCATGCAGTTCATTCAGGCTACATAACATCAGTTAGTTTCACACGAAACCATTTAATGTCATGAGGTACTGGGAAAATTTAAAGAATTAGCCTATAAATAATCATAAGCCTCTTAAAGTGTTTATTCATGGAGGAGAAAATTCTCAGCAATCACTTCCAATCAGGAAGACAAAGTTCTCTGGCCCAAGAAGAGAGTGAAATGGAAGGATGGCTAAGTGAAAGTCATGTAAAATGTCGAGTATGTGTGTGGGTGGGTGCTTGTGAGTTTTAATTTTCATTATTGCCCCCATCTCTTTTCTCTGGCCGTCTGTCTCTCATGCTCTCGCGTTGCAATTATAACCTTCATTAATTATGAATCAGGCCCCGGATGAACAGGGCAAAGTGGCTGCCACTGTCGTACCAACCAGTCAGCAGAGAGACTTTCCAAACTACTGAGCTGTTGACATTGCCTACAGAAGCGCCACAATTTTTATTTTTCATTTATTAATTCAGGCCTGCACAGGTATGAGCAGGGAGCGGAGGAAAGGACGGAGGGAGGGAGCTCCTGCAGGGATGGAGATATGCAGCGGTATATGCTATAATTATCCCACATTATTAGTAATGATAGTAATATCGCCGAGAGAGTGGAATTTGTTGGCCCCTTAGCCTCGCCCGCTGCTTTATTTCAGAAAGTGGAGTGATGAATTAATAAATAACTTTCCACTGGCTGGCTGGTTGACTGACATGTGACACAGAGTTTCCGTCTCCCTCCCATGCTCTTCCTCGCCATCTTCCTCCAGGTGAATGGCTCACTTTTAAACCGGCAAAATAACAACAAAGAGATCCACTTTCAGAAGAGTGAATAAAGGAAGCTGGTGTGATCGACAAAACTGACGCAGTGTGCTCCACCTTATCCACTTCAGTTCAGTTATGATGTGCATTCTGATATTCCTGAAGTATATGTGCATGTTTTCTTCGATAAGATGACTGCCTCATTATCAGGGCACAAAAAGCAGACAGGTTGAACAAATAAATTTCAATATATGTCAATAATTCATCAGTATTAGTCACTCTAGGTAGTGCTGCATGACTTGACAAATATATGCATTCTTTTTGAGATGTTTATGAGAGAGAAGATGGTGTCTATCATTAAAAATCACACCCAGAGACAAGTCTCTCAGATGGTGGGTATTGTGAGGGCTGAAAGGAGAAAATGTACCAGCACAAACTGCAATAACTTGGGCATTAATGTTTCCCCAAGTTGAAATCACAAAGAGCCTTTTCAGGTCAAAATGTTTTCCTAATTAAGTCCCAATCCACTATAACGCTCTGATGTACCGCGTGTGAATCACTTTGTTTTGCCAATCAAACTCTCTAATCCCAAGCGAATGCATATGGAGTTGACAGTGTTCACCGTGGGCCCATCTTTTTCCGTTCTTCGTGAACCTGATGAAGCTTCTCTTAATGAGACACCACTATGTTTCTTACTGTAATGCTTTTTTCCCATCATGGCAGGTCCTCTCATTAACACACTTCTGTTCTGTTCTCTTTCATTTGGCCTGTTCGTTGGTCTCCCATTCTGATCACCTCTCTCTGTCTCCCATGCTTCCTGAGGCTAGCATGTTGTTATGTGATGTTGTCATTAGTAAAAGGACACATAAGAACCCTTTCAATCCCACACTGGCCTTCACTGAGCGGACGGCTACTGATACATTGAGCAGGCAAAACGAGCAGACAAAAAACAATTACCACTGTGTTGTTATGGATATACATTTGTGTGTGTCCCTGCCAAGTTTTTCCTCATTTTTCATCAGCTCTGTCCCTGTTACTTGCTCATTACAAACTCTTCACTTGTGGCGTTTCCAGTAGTGGTGGAAAGACACATACTGTACAAGTATTGAATGTTTAAACAAGTAAACATACAGTAAGTTTAAAGCCAAAGTATTTGTTCTTTGGAGAAGTTGGCACCTGTGTCTGATAAAACAGCATAGTATTAATAATGAACTGGTAGTGCTTTTATTGCCTTGCAAATGACTGTCTGAACAGAATGAAACATTTCTAGCCTTCAATTTAAATATTTGCTTGTCAAAAACTTGGCATCACTACTTTTAAATATGTCTTAAAGCCGATGAGAGCTTGTGTTGGGTAGTTACACAGGTCATAATATTAATCACTGATATAAATAAAATGTATATATATATATAT
>KV751344.1:422378-438685 GCA_001698575.1 Mola mola
TGTGATGATTTGTAAGGAGCAGTACAGTTTCATGCCAAGAAAGAGCGCTACAGATGCCATGTTTGATTTGAGAATGCTGGTAGAGAATTATAGAGAAGGTCAGAAAGAGTTGCATTATGTCTAGAGAAAGCTGCCAAGGGAGGGACTGTGGTTCTGTATGAGTGGGTCTGGTGTGGCAAAGAAGTATGTTAGACTGGTGCAGGATATGTATGAGAGCAGCATGACAGTGGTGAGGTGTACTGTAGGAGTGACAGATGGCTTCAAGGTACAGGTGGGACTGCATCAAGGATCGGACCCTGAGCCCCTTCTTGTTTGCTATGGTAATGGACAGACTGACAGATGAGGTCCGGCAGGAATGTTATGAGCAATGATGTTTGCAGATGACATTGTGATCTGTAGTGAGAGCAGGGAGCAGGTGGAAGAAAAGCTGGAGAAGTGGATGTATGTGCTGGAAAGAAGAGGAATGAAAGTCTGTCGTAGCAAGACAGAATACATGTGTGTGAATGAAAGGGAGGCAAGTGGAACAGTGAGGTTACAGGGAGTAGAAATGAAGAAGTTCTCTGAGTTTGAATACTTGGGGTCAACTCTTCAGGGCAGCGGCGAGTGTGGTAAACAGGTGAAGAAGGTGAAGAAGGGAGAGGGTGGAGTAGTGGAGAAAAGTGTCATTAGTGATCTGTGACAAAAGTGCAGCAGCAAACGTGAAAGGAAAAGTTGACAAGAGGGTGGTGGGGCCAGCTTGGAGATGATGGCACTGACCAAAACACAGGAGGCAGAGTTAAAGATGTTGGAGTCTCTTTGGGAGTGACAAGGATGGAAAGGATTAGTAACGAGCACATCAGAGGGACAGCACAGGTCGGACAATGTGCAGATAAAGTTAGAGAGGCCAGATTGAAATCGTTTGGACATGTGCAGAGGAGGGACAGTGAATATATTGGTAGAAGGATGCTCAAGGTGGAGCTACCAGGCAGGAGGCAAAGAGGAAGACCAAAGAGGAGATTCATGGATGTGGTGAGAGAGGAAAGCTGAAAAAGCTGAAAGAGGAAGAAGTATGAAGAGATCGATTTTTAAGCATTTAATCACAGCAGGCCTAGTGATCTTTTTATTAGGTGGTCATTTGTCACTTTTCATATCAAACAAACTACTTATAAGATATGTTGCTTGAATAGCTGGTTGCTGTTATATTAATGTTCACATTAATGCTCACATACACGCAAGGATTTGGATAGTGCCAAGTTTGTTTTCACTGATATGAATATATAAGTTTTTGGTTTTTTTCAATTGGACATGTAATTGTCCAATTGTGCAGATATTTTAATATATAGATATGTCATGTTGTATCACAACCAGAAAATGAACCAGGAAACAGTAAGGAATCTGAGCTACTGCACAGAAGATGACATAAATTGGACAGAAAATCAGGTGGGGGAGACGACCAAGAGCAAAAATTCCTTTCAACAGCTTAATTTCACTTACACCCTCTGTATGACATCTGCTGGTAAACGTGATGACCCCTCAATGTGCATACTCAGCCCCTGCCCCACCATGTTGGCAGTAACTAATGGCAGCTGAAGCAGGAAGTCTTCTGTCGTATCTGCTCTGCTTAAGAGAAATGGGAGTCGTTTACAATCATGCGATAACACTGCACTTATGTGCTGTCACTCAAGCAGCTCGCCTCTGAAAGAGATGACAGGAAGGAGGCAGTTTGAGTGTGTTTGCGTGCGTGTGTGTCTGTCTAGACTTGTTCCCCCATGTTTATGCTAATTTATAGCACACCACGTTTGTTCTGTGTTATCAGTCGACCTGTATTGCGCGGCATTTATTGTTGGTGGTTTATTTTTAGTGTGTGGAATTGTGTACACATGTGTGGATGAGAGAGAAAATAAGTGAGAGAAGGAGTGTAGTTGGGAGTAAACACGTCTCCTGTGTGCGTATTTGCGTGGCATTAATTTAGCAGAGCCATGGAAGCGCCCGGGCAGCCCAGTCTGTTAGCGTAGCTGCTTCTGCCACTACTTATTTATCAACCTGGCAGACAGACATTGTAGCACTGCCCCTCTGCCTGCCAAATAGAGAACTGGCCTCACTCAGATAACTTTCAACACACTACATCCATTGCACTGAGGCTGACAAATTAGGAGAAACCCTGGCTAAGATAAGTCTAATAGTCCCATGCTGTGGGGCGGTGATAGACTACAGTTTGCCTAAATGACTGATGGTTTTGGTTCGGGCCTGTGAGGTGGGGGCTAAGAAGAAGAAAACAAAGGTCTTGTAGAAAAAGATAAAAAGCAGAGGAATTGTGGACTTGCGTTCTTGTTTTTCCTGTGAGACAGAGGCCATTGTGTTCTAAACAAAACTTGCTCTAGCCAGATGCAGGAATTACTGTCTCCTCGCTATGAACGTTAAGTGTACGTTCAAAATGGAGCAGTTTTCTCCGCCGGCAGAAATGATGATGCATGTTCACAATCTTCATTCATGAGGCGGGCCAGCAGGAGCAATGTCACGGCCAATATTTTGTTGGCACAACTTCTACAAGGCGCCCAAAAAAGCTGACTGGCCAAACTGTGACTTTGGATGGGTCAGAGGCTTTATTCCCTCCGTGGGCGTAAGTGTAAATAACTGTCAAAACCCCGAGCGAGTGTTTGGTGAAGGTTTTTGCAGTGATTTAAAATCATCCGTATAATGGACATTTCCGATGCACGGAACCATAAAATGTGTTGTAAGGAGAACGTTCTGCCGCGAAAGGTTCCCAGGTTGCTTTGCATCCATTTATGTCGTATGAATTATTCATCAAGGCCTGAGACATCTTTCAGATGAGTCTATTTGTAGATTCACCTAAACTTCTCTCTGCTACCTGCTTTCTCTCACTGTCTTGCTCTATTTCACTACAGTACTCTAACTACACACTGTACACACACTTCTTCGACTCTACATCTCATTTCTGATATGTCCTCAGTCAGCTGTCTGTAATGCAGAGACAGTACGAGGTCTCTGTACCAGCTTGAGCCACAGTCAAGCTATCCACCACTTGGGTTGAGAGTTCAAAGTAGGAACATAAACCCTGGCCATTGCTGACCTTTCTAGCATATCCAGTAAGATTACAGAAGACCGAGAGGTAGAAACACGACAGTTCAAACACAGCCTGCGTTGTGATGCTGTAAGCACAGTCAGAATTGAAAGTTTTATGAGATGCTCTGCAGAAAGATGTGATGTGATATCATTCACACAAATGGTCATGAAACTTTTATGTGTTGGAACTGTCAGAAAACTTGTTTTTAAATTATTATTTCCATTATTCATTTCTACAGATATTTGTTCTCGAGGATTCAAATGTTTGCCTTTTCATAAGACATATATCACAGAAGAATTTATGCAATATTTTATTCTCACTCATTACAATTAATAAACATCAATAATATGGGTGGGAAAAAATGCAGATTTTTCTCTCTTAAAAGATTATGTCTCGATGAAGAAAGGTAAAAAAATTTAAAATGATTTTTTTCCTGCACCATTGCAAAAATCTACTGGGTCTCCCGTGTCCCAAGTTAATATATGAGCGCAATGATAATAGTTTTATCATCAAATTGGAGCCCTCTTTTTATTTCAGAGGTAGGTGGAGTACAAAATATGCAAATAAATCCACACTTTGGCCATTGTGCAAAAGTCAACTGACTCAATGAATTTTACATCTCAACCAATTTAAACTGTGTATTATTGTGTTGAATTTTTAATTGTCTTTGGGTGCATCATTGCTCTTCATAAAGGTATTAGTACGATAAAATGTGAAATAATACAAGATATTTTCTGCTGTAAACAGTAAAACCTAGTATGACGAGCAATCATGGAGCTTATTACAATGTTAGAAGAGCTGCTGTTTGGCTGCTCTTCCTGCGTTTGCGTTTCAATCATTTGCAGCATTTATTTTTTCTGCATTGACAATTGGAGTTTTGTAGTTTTACAGCGTCATATCCTTATGTAGCAGTCAGCCTTGCGTAGCAGTCTGCCTTGCTGTGTATTGCGGCTCAAAGCGAAAAGAGCAGTAGGCAGTGAGGCTGAGATGAAGGAGACCAGAAAATCACACTCTGCAGTCTCGTTAGCAGAGTTGTGATGTCAGTGGCTGAAGGACCATCTCTGAGATACAACTACTGTATCCAATATAACACACCAAGTGACAGTAATGCATGGGCTTGTCCAGGCGCAGCTGGAGTGAACTGGAGTGGAGAGAGACAAAAGACGGACACCACGTAACAAAGGGAGCAGAAAACTGCAGGATCAGATGAACACTGCCTAATGAGATACACTACATACTGCTGCCCGAGGTGCTTTCTCTTTGTGCCTTTCCTCCCCTGCACGTTGCTCACGTCTCCTTTCGTGGTAGTGTGTCAGCAGAACATGAAGACATTTCTTCAGGTTTTCCTTGACCTTCGTGCCAATGGCTTCATTTTGTGAGGCACGTGGCAACGCCTGCCCCTAGCAGCCACCCAGCTGTGATGATAAGTGGGTTGTTATTATACAGGGTGGGAAGGTGGGAACACCATGTAAATGCATACAACGCCATGGGCTTCACAACTTAAAAAAATGTTACAGGTTTCTATTTTTGGAACTTTTAGCATTGTTTATATCATGTTATGCTTTATCAAGTTCTTTAATAATACATTTAGGCATGATTACACATTTAACTCAGTTGAACTCGATCTAAAAGTTGCGGTTAAATCTCGTAACTGGTAATATTAAGACACTGTTTATAATTTGTACAAAAAGCCGCTTGAGGACCTGCCAGATACTGCATTAAACAAGAAGTTGTTAAAGTGTCGTAGTAAAGTCTGAGGTTGTTTTTTCACATACAGACTGCTGATGAATCAGGGCAGCAAATGTTACAGATCTCTCAGGCTGGGATACCTGACAAGACAAGCAAGAGTGACGCTGCAGGCAAATGTTGACGGCTTCTTCCTCTTTAGAGCGATTTTATTCCGGACATTACCTGCATGCATTCAGAACAATGAGTGATATGACAAATCTTAAGGCTGAAAAACTGTGTTATCTGGCTTTGCACACAGGAACAGTGTTTTCCATTGGGGTTTGATGGTGCGGGGAGAGAAAACGGTGCTGCTGAAAAAGCCTTTATGACGGTTGTGTGTTTGTTCGTTAATGCATTATGAATTAGCAGGTGAAGCTTTTGACTGTAACACACTCTGTAACGCAGACCGTGTCATTTTATCACCTATGTGGGTCCGTTCATAGTCCAAGGTTGCATTTCGCACATTCCTAGTCCAGATTGTTTAACTAGTGTGAGCCCTCCACTTCCTCGGGCCTGCTTCGAAGAGGTGTGCTTGGCGCGACGCGGTCGCTCAAGCATGAGCGCAAGCGTGACACAGACATGACAATGTGACCGAATGCCTCGCTCATCTTCTGCTGTCGCTGCGAAAATCAATCACCGCGGTGAATAATCAATCAAATCTGCAAATGTGAGCATGTTGCGGTTGAACAAAAAGACTCCATAAGCCACAAAGTCAGTTAAGTTGGGGTCATGTTCTCCCAGCGTGATGATGGGTCAGCAAGGAAGTGGGGAGGGGGACAATCATGCTTGCGGTACGAAACAACTGGGCCAGGTGTGAGTGCACCCTTAGTACAGATTTAAAGAATTTGTCCTTTAGTTGAATGGTTCCATTTCTTTGTACTTCTGCTCCACTATTTTTATTTGTCAGCTTATGAGATGAGTCCATTTGCACATGCAATAATAATAATTTTAATAATGATTAATGTATTGAATAATATGCTCCTAAATGAATCAGAAATACCTCTTTAACAGTGATGACATTTAAGTAAATTTACCCATGTTTTACTTCCATTTTCTGCCACTTTCAGTCTATTACATTTTGGAGGCAAATATTGTACTTGTACACCAGCTATATTTATTAAATAATTTACTATGCAAATGACTTGATTACTTTACTATAGTATAAACTAGAGTACATGGATGTAAAAAAAATAATAATAAAAGAAAAAAAATAGCTGGATTTCATTCTTTTGGATACAAAGAGGAAGATTTTTAATGACTTGTACTTAAACTAAGGTAAGGATCTGAACATTTACCACTTACATTAATTGAAGATAAGGATTTGGGAGGTGGGAAAAAAAAAAATTGTTGCTGTTGTGTGGAGATTCATAGTTCAACTACG
The DNA here is from genome assembly GCA_001698575.1 of Mola mola. Taxonomy (NCBI): domain Eukaryota; kingdom Metazoa; phylum Chordata; class Actinopteri; order Tetraodontiformes; family Molidae; genus Mola; species Mola mola. The sequence goes on from KV751344.1 coordinate 428,552, forward strand.
TGTTCTATAAATATTAATTCATTAATAATAAATATCACTTTATTCTCACTGCTATTAACTTATTATTCAATGTGAAGCCCATGTTTTAACACCTGAAGGCCCAACATTCACTCACAGGGGAAAAAAGAAACGTTTATTTCTTTTTTATTTCACTGCTGTCTCAAATAAGTGTGTGGGGGGGGGGAAAGCTTTATTTTGAAAAATTAGCTGCTATTAAATTTAGTAGCTGTGGAATATCTGCCTACATAATCCACACATACAGTATTTGGTGTTAGTTAGATGCATATTGATGGAGTTTTGGAAAAGATAGGATTGTTTGAAGTATTACCCAATGTTAGTGAATGAGAATTTTTGGGATTTTTGGTGAATTAAACTTTGACCTGTAAAGCCCAGAATATAATCAGTTGAAGCCAAAATTGTGGATGAGGGCTGCTGACAGACAACAAACAGATCAAACTGAAACCATTAACTCCTTGGCAGAGGCAGAGACCCCAAGTGATTGTTCATTGGTAGCAGAGCCCTTTTATAATCTTCCATCTTTGATTTTTGTCAATGCCTTTTTCACATTGAACAATTTTATGTGCACAATGAACAATCGAGAGAGTGATCTCCCTTTGCCACTCTCAAGGTAGGACTGGTTTCCTTTATATACCGGCGATAAAGCTTTGAACTCACACACAAGCGCAAACGCACCTCATGCTGCCGATACGTTTGATGTGCCTTATCTGACTGAATAACATTCCAATACAGACGGCGGTCGGGATAACTGACATTGTCACCGTCGCACCATGATCGTTTTATCATATCATTTGCATATTTTAATTGCACTGCCGCGGAAAGGGAAAACATCAGGCATCTCCGCTTGTTGTTATTTTGCTTTTGATGAACCGGATTATTGTGTGTGTGCCTTGTGAGAGGGAAAGACGTCCACACACCGAGGTTGAGTTTGTGTTGAGATTTGGTATCAGTCTTTCAGCAAAGAGAAGGGGCCTCGTAGGCCTCTTTTATAGGACATGTTTTGGTATGAAACTCCGAAGGCCTAATTTAGTTAAAGCTGTCATTCAGTTGCATAGAAAAAAATACATTGATTTAAAAGGGAACCACAAATGAACCATGTTTGGAAGTGTTAGGCACCCTTTTAAACGATGGCGAGAAATTGCCAAATGGAAATGGTGCCAACTGGATAGAACCCCGGTGAAGTGCACCACGCTGGCTGTATCTAGTGTCATTCAAACAGAGTGCTGTTCAAGGAGGAGTTAGTATCCAGGCCAACCCAGCGTGCGCTCTGTTTGAAGTATTGGAGCATTTTGCCAGCGCATATTGGAACAGTAGAGGTCTACTTTTAGTCCCAGTCACTCCAGACACACACCAACATCTGCACATGAACAGAAATAAAAGACCCGCATGTAGACGGGGCACACTTTACTTTCACATACTTTCACGCCTGCAGATGTACGAGCTTTTGTCCATTTATTTTTTGCTTCTTGTTTGTTTTGCTCTGCACAGGTGAACCACTGTGCAGCTGCTGCTGCTGCTGGAGCATACATGAGATCAGGGATTCATTAGCTCTTGTTTTCCTCCCTCTCCTGTTTTTTCCGTCTGCCCTGTTTGCACAATAGCATTTTATAAACAGTTTATTATAGAGTTGGACAGAGACAGTGGTTCCATGCGAAGTGTGGGACTTTTTTTTGTATCTTTCTCTACCATTTAGCATTAATTTGGCTTGTGTTTAGACATTTCCTTTTTTTTTTTTAACTGCAGGGCTAAACTGCAAACTGAGAACATGTAGTTTGAAATCAGTGGCACAGAGGGCGTAACAAACATTCGTCCACTTTCTACAGCTTATCCTACATGTTGTTAAATTATGTTCGCTGTATCCAGCATTTTTAATTTCATCCGGTCGAGCTCTCACACGTATCAATGACAGGCCCCTTTAAAACCTTTAAAAAAAACGTTCAAATGGGACTATAATTAGCAACAGTCGAAAGTTCCAAGTTTGGCAAACAAGCATCATTGCTTTATCGGGACTGTGTAGTTCTTTTCAAGTGATTAACCACTATTAGATAATATAATTATGAAGATTATATATCACATCTGCCCCCTTAATTCTCCTAAATCCTACTGGTGATCAGTGGCAAACAAGTGGAGAAAATACACTGTTGTAATTGATTTATTTGGATGTCTGATACATACAGTTCCACATTAAAAACTATACTGTTCAGGAGCTTTTACAACATCCACTTCAGTTTAAAAATAAGCATATCTACATGTAGGACAGGTCTATACCTTGGCTGCTGATGGGAACACAAACTGCCACGGTATAGTGAGCCCTCACAATGGCCCAGGAAAATAAAAAAAAAAACAAATAAAAAACAAAAACATTCATATATTCATAACTGTTTCCCAGTGAGCTCTATTTAGAGTTGCAGCACCTGGGTAACAACCTGTAGCTGGGTCGGCTTCTCTCATTTATAAGGAAGCGGCAACTCTCTCATGAAAGTGACACAGGAGGGGGATTTTCAGTAGGTTTCACACATAGCAACGACTTAAAACAGTTCTTGTGGCTTTCTGCGAGTGCCCCCCACGCACCGACACACAAAATGCCATATATCATTATCTGATCAGGCCCCTGGCGCTGCTATTTCACCCGCCATTGCCCACTGACCAGAATACAAGCCCCCAGGGGATAACAACACCCGGGGGAGCCACATGATAGATAAACAGGAGGCTGAGGAAGAGAAGAGATGCGGGAAAATATTTCAATTCTGAGCACACACACACACACACGCCAAAATGCTCGTGATGGGAGTATGTGATCAGGCCGGTGAGCTATTTTTCCTCTGGGCTGTAAAAATGTTCACAGGGCAACAAAGCATGATCGATAGACACACATGGCCACCCTATAAAGATTGTAGTTAAAGAAGGAAAGTGAAATGGACACTGGTCCTTCTCCGTGTCCCTGAGAATACACACACATACATACACTCGAGAACGTATCATCTCACTTCCTCTCCCCTTGTTTGTCCCTCAGTGACTCATTCTGTCTCGCTCAGCCACTCTTATCCTTCTTCTCTGTCAGTGTGTGTGTGTGTGTGTGTGCGTGTGTTCCTCTGACACACTTATGACAAAAGCAAGAGCAATGACCTTCCTCCATGCTAAACACACACTCATAAACCTGCATGTCCAGATCGAGTAACACTTGTGCACACAATACATTCCTACAATGTCATTAAAAAGGAGCAAGGGAGCAACAAGTTTTGAAAGAATTCACTGACAGTGTGCTTGATAAGAACACACACACACACACACACACACACAGATAGACACAGATGGATGCAGGACAGGACTTCAGAGGAAAGTAGCCTCGGCCCTCGACAAGCTCCTGAAAGAAAGAGCAATGGAATGACAGGGGATCAGGCAGATAACTGTATTAAGCCAAATAAAGGAGCATCGCCGAGAAGGAAAAACAATGAGACTTTTTTTATACAATGTTTTATTCCAGGCTGATTTGGTGACGAGTCAAAGTCAAAAAGTCAACTCAAAAGTCAAAAAATGGGAACAGCAGGTTTGAATTTAACACCACAGAGTTGCTGAATAGCAACTTTTCTGGAATAAACCACTCACGACGATTGTGACAAACGTTGCTTTGTGATTAAAAGCGACCCAGGGTTTCACCATTTAAATACTGCAAATGTGAAATGTGGGTCTAGCATTAGCTGTAAATTAATAACGCATCTATGCAGCATGAAAACGGTGACCAGTTGATATCAGAGAGATAATGTTTCGAAGAAAGACGTCAGAATACAAGTAATGTTTCTTAAAAATCCCTTGTTCATATGTAAGTGAATAAATGCATTTATCCTGGGATTTGAATGGCGGACTCCGACAATTACAATAAAAAGTTATATATGTAGACATGATTGATGCATTTAAAATTGGATGGACCTTTTTAAAATGCTGCTGACCACAGTTTTCTACATAGTGATTTTGATTTCACAGCATTCTGAGGATTATACTTTCCAAATTAGATGACACACACACACACACACACACATACACATACACATACACATACTTGAACAATTAGAATTGCCTTTCCTAGTATAACAGCAGAACATCAGAATAACTTCACGGGTTATTTGATTGTTACATTTGGCCAATAGCAATAACAACTTTAGAGTGAGAAAGAGCACAATAAGAAGGACTGAGTAGAACTAATCACCCGAGGCCAATCGCCAGAGGGGTGTTTCTGGAAAAAGGCCTCATTTTAAAGTGTAATTATCAAGGCTAAATAAAAGGGGAATGTTTCTAAGGAATTCACGTGGGATATAGAATGTGAAAAGGTCTGTTTGTCAGCCGGTAGCCACCGCTGTTTACACGCAACGCACATGTGTGGCTCATAGATATATGCACACACAGAATCAGTGCAACACATGCAGGGTTCTATAAGTGTAATGTCAAGGTTCTGTGCAGGTACATAAAAGGCTCATTGATGCGTCAGTGTGACAGATACGCTAAAGAGTGTGCATGCTGAAAAATACAGACAAAAAATGGTTTCTGTGCTCAGTTTTTGTGGCCGCTTGTGTGTGTAAATGATAATACGTCGGCTTTATGTGCGTGCACAGTTTACATGTGTGTTGTGAAAACAAAGGATGAGAGTATATATTTGCATTATTTCTTTGTGACAGTGTGTGTGTGTGGAAGAGAGAGAGAGCTGGAGAGAAAAGGAGGTAGTCTTCTCTGTGGTGTCAGCCTTTGATCAGCGTCCCTGTGTGTGCGTATGTATCCGTATGTGCGTGTGTGTGTCTGTGTGTATGTGAGAGAGCCAACCCCTGGTGTCTTGGAGGCAGGATGAAACACTGTGCCTCTATCTGGGATTCACAGAACACCCACTATCCTGCTCTCCTTCTCCTCACTCCCTCACCCCCTCTAACCACTATTCTTTACCACAGCCATTTTGAAGGCTATTCGTGCAGAGCCACGCTTTCATCTCACATTGCAGTGTTTTAACCAGCTCCTGGCCCCTGTTTTTTTAATCAGATTACAGAAGAGGAGGTGAGCTGGTAAAGTCAGAGGGACGTAGCATGACGGTGCAGGAAATACAACAGCTTTGGCTGTAACAACATAACATAAAGAGTCTTGACTCACTGATCAGTTGCTTTGGTGTTTTAATGTCCCGCCAGCGTGACATAAATTGCAACTGAAAAGCAAAACACAGCAATAGATAATCTTACCTCACAATTTTGCACAATAATCAACTCCACTGCCGTTCAACTGGCTTTTATATGACCACGGCTCCCAAATTTGGATGCAACAAATTAACATGACGTGTTGCATTTACTGGCTTAAACCTGCAAGTGTGGAAGTTTTGTCTCCCTCTCCTGGCAGTAACAGTCATTACACCAACAATGTTGGCTTTATGACTGGGATTCTAGAATATAAAGTTCCTTTAAACTGCAAAATACAATATTTTATGTGACTGTATAAAACAGTCATCAAAAACAAAAACAAAAAAAAAACAATATTCTACTTTTTGAGTTTAACTCGAATTGAATTATGAAAAAAATAAACTTTTCCGCAACGTTCTGCTTTATTGAGATGAACTGGCAGTGTTATTTCTTACTAACCTATTTTTTAAAATGTCTCTCTTTTTCATTATACCTCATTATAGTTTATATTCTTCTTCTATTATTATATTATTGTCTATATTTATTCTTCTCCTTCCCCTTCTTCTTCTTCTTCTTCTCCTCAGTATTATTATAATTATCATTAATACATATTAAAGAGTTTATTTGTTCCTCATGCACAAAACATCTCCTTGTGCTGTTGACCCTCATTTAAAACAAATATGACTAATAAAACTTGAGATGAATAGTCGTATAATGAGAACCCACTGGGCCTCAGGTTAGATTAATGACCTCATCAGCATAATTAGTTAGGTTTTAATAAATCAAGGTAATTAAAGAAGGGTATTAGGTAGCTAATTTGCCTCTCGTTTGTGCTTAATTAAGTATGTTTGCACCTAAACATAGAGCTTATTTGTGTGTTTAAAGAGTAGCTCAAAGGCAGCAAATGCACCATGTGCTGACAGATATGTGCTACGATTGCTTTTCAGGTGTTGATTGTTTTTGTTTTTTTTGTGCTTGCAGTGCAAAGAGAAGTTCTCCAATTTCACAGCTGTAAAGCAACAGCATGGCACACGGTGTCTTTTATTTGATCAGATGTTATTGTAATTTCAGTATAAATATGCTTGTGCAAAAGTAAGTTCAAATAATGTACTCCAAACAACACTTTTGGGACATTTTCATTTTGCTAGTAATGAGCCAGCACCCGTCCCCAGCCCAGAAAAAAACCCTTCCTCGGCAGTTGGCAGACAACTCCTGCACTGTTGTTAAAGAAAAGAAGTTTTATATTTTTAGAATACACTTTCACCGTGTAGCTGTGTCCCCCTTTTTTCTGCCATTCTCATGTTTACCAATTTTCACCTGTCCAGGGACTACAGATGGAAACTAGCGAGAGACTCATTTATTTTTTTTTGCATACATCGTGCGTGTAAATCAATTTATTAAGCTAAACTAATTGCAATTACATCAAGTTCATTCGTTCACATGTTGATGCTGCCTCTACATTTATTCCATTATTAAATGCTTTTGTCTATTTTATTGTTCTGCGTTACAATTTTAAAGTACATGGGCTTTTTTAACATTTCTATTAGAGTCAGAGAGTGCAGATTTTACAACCGAGTATGCTGGCACTTACTAAGACGTGTCTTTAGTGAAGTATAGCCGTACTAGCTGTCAGTAAATTTCATAATTTATATATTATGAATATCCTTTGTGCAATTAATCCACGTATTTCTGTGAAGTTAACAATTGTTCTGTGAATAAGTTGCCTGTTTGGCTTCTAACCATTTTCTTTGTGTAATGAACAGAGAATTACCTGTGACTTCATTTTGGGTTTAATTGGAGATCTGGGGCCCAATTTGCAGCCTATAACATGCAGGTTTAAGTTCTAACTGATCCCAGCATCAAGCTGTATACAAGTGTTTAACCTCTACTATATAGGCTTAATGGATGACCTTTCCATTGCACCTCCCTTTAATAAAACTCTAATTAGGTGTCCCATTAGGATCCGAGCGGCTGCCAATTAATGGGTCCTTAAATAGAAAAGATTTAGGCCTTTGGTGGAACAATCGAAGGTACTCAGCAGTAATCATAGGAGGCAAATGTAAGGTAGCCACTGAAGGGCTGAACTATTATTAGAATACTCTGATGAAATTGTCTTACAAAGAAGCTTTGAAAAATTGTCAGTATTTCATTGTTTCACAGATAGCATTTAATGTCACTTCTAAACACATAAAACAATCATTACGGTGAAAATACTTATTTGATTAAGTCAAGTATCGCTCAGAGAAATAATCTACCAACAGTGCGGCAAGTATATATAGCAATTGGGACATTTTGAATCAGTTGAATTTTGCTATTGTTCCTGGTATTGGCCATTGTCACAGTCTCATTGTTTATTCAGAACCTTGACTAATAAAAATTCCAAAAGCTTCAAGGTAAGCCTTACTTTAAAGCAATAGTTCCTTTAGTTTCTAATCATGAGAGCGGAGCTGAAAAAGCAATTTCTTCTCTCGCTCCCTTCACTTCCTCGGCGTGCTTTGTGTCACTATCTCTCTGCTGATGAATGAAGTTTCACACACACACACACACACACACACACACACACATGTGAACACATGCATACTTGTCCTCTTTCATCCCACAAATCAATCTCCAGACAAATTCGAGATACTAAAGGCGCTGATACTAACGCACATCTCTTCCTCTGTACCCTCCTTTATCCTCCTCTATCCTTCCGTCAGGCTTCCTCAGTACTAGCGATCAGTCGGCTAAGGGGAACTATGGCCTGCTTGACCAGATTCAGGCTCTCCGCTGGCTCAACGAAAACATAGGCCACTTTGGTGGCGACCCAGAGAGGATCACCATCTTTGGCTCTGGAGCAGGCGCTTCCTGCGTCAACCTCCTCATCCTCTCTCACCACTCGGAGGGTAAGTGAAGACCCTTGTTTCTTGTTGTCTCCCCTGTCACTTTTTCATTTTTTCGAAAACACTTGGACTCTGGTCCTGGTATTCCTGCAGTATGATCAATGTTTGTCTATTACTAATGGCCTTGATTGAGCCCCGTGATTGGGGCCATCTTAGCTTCCTTGGCCAATGTGTTGTGGCTGCTTACATGAATTCCTTCTTATCTAATAATTGCACCGTGTATATTTAGACACCATGTGTGCGTATTTGTTTCCATCCATTGGCTGGAAACAAAGGCAAAGCATCTGGATGACATGCTCAACAAACATGTACACTCCTGTATTTTTTCTGCTGGAATTCTGCTGCGTTATTGTCAGCTTATCCCTTAATTAAAACCTTTGGCTACCGATGTTTGATTCAGGCTAAAATGTAATCATAGGAGCAAGATTCGGTAATGCCCAGGTGCCCAGGTTTAGATGGAAACCCAGCTAGTAGCATTTAGCACAGAAATCGTGACGTCTTGTGATGTTTGCTCTACACCTCCCTGCTCAAAGGAAAACACTGCTTGCCCTGGCAAGCAAAGAATTTAAGCAGTAATGTTGCCAGTAAGTGACTCCAGGTTTTATCCACACACATCTATGGAGAATAAATGACACTCACACATCACTTTGCATTACCTGACTTGGACGGTGCTCCCGGCTCTGTTAGCAGGGGGCACCCCTCCACCAAAAACCTACATTCATCTGACCTTGTGCTCCCAATTACTAACAATACACCCTGAGGGCCAAGTGTTAACATTGCACCACCGAAAGAGAGGAAGGCCCCCGGACCAGCTGACTTAGATCTGAATTGAGATCAGCGTGGCTGACGACCCGCAGCCAAATGGTCAAGCGCTCGCCGCCTTTGATCATGCTGCTCTTGAAGCTCTCCACCTCCAGTTGTGATGCGTCTGTTCTCCACGCTGCTCGAAGACTCTCCCGGAATATTTCTCTCCTCTGTTCGTTTTCCATCTTGCAAACTTCAGAGGACAGAAACAGGGAAGACACGCTGGCTGAAAAGACAGAGCAATTAGGACGCCAGTGTTCATACAACCACACGACTCTCCATCGCCGCTCCGTGTGTGTAGCACTGTGCAGGCGTCTGTCACCTCTCTAACTGTCTGCGTAGATCTGCCTTGAGAACAAATGTGCGTCATCAAAGCTGGAGTGAACATGTGCTGCAGTGTTCCTGTGTCTACTTAGCACAACCTTTGTAATTACTAGTGACGTCCGTTGAGCCTTCATGTCAACCTTTTTTTCCTTTACTGGCAAGTCAACCGCTAAGCATTTAGAAACCTCCCCAAGCTCTGACTGCTCCACAGTTATATCATGCTAACAGGCTAAGGGTAGAACAAGCGGCAAAAAAATTGCGGGGACAAAAATTTGGCATTGGATCATATTAAGCCCTCTGAGCTATCAAAATTATTAGCATCTTTGGATTGAAGAATGGCAAGTCGAAAATAGAGTTTGCCCAATAAAACATTTTGCCAATTAATCGCAGGACATTTTATAACTAGCCCCATATTGGCAGAAACCTGCCCAGCAGGAGAGGAACGAAGCTCGACATCGAGTGCCGAATCTGCGCCGTTTGGCTCAATTGTGGTGACTGCAACATTTTCTCTGGAGCCAGTCAGGAAAGGGAAACAGGGATTTCCACCGTTGTCAGCCATGAAGGAGCTCAAGGCAACGTTACAATCCTGACTGCTGTTATTATGTCGGACTTTATAAATCCACCATCAATTTATCCCTAGTTGAAACTTCATATGCATCAGTACACATGTGCAACGAATTACAAACGGTAATCGTTCAGTCCAGCAGGGGTCAACATTAACATACTAGTCACATACATTTTTCCATCAGCCAAAGGGTTTTTCCTAAAACATTTAAATTGGAGTAATTCAGTTCTTCAGCTGGTCTCTCTAAACACCCGCACTGACAGTCACTACAGTTTAATCATAATTTTTTCAGGGGATCCCTACATGGGCAGCAGAGGGACCCTAAAGGTGGAGAAAATCCTGTACTAACCCAACCAAATCCCCCACCTGTCCATTCTCATATCTCCGCTTT